>BMAV01015411.1:498434-520201 GCA_019973955.1 Trichonephila inaurata madagascariensis | reverse complement strand
TTCTGAATGTAATATTTAACCAAAATTTTATTTTAAAATTTCAACCACCCCCCCCCCCCCCCATGTAATAACAATGTATTGAATGAAAAATAATGTACTTTGACGTGAAAGCTACAATACAGCTTTAATTAGTAACCGTACAAGGTATCAAAATAAGTACCATAAAATTCGGCGTTTAACGCGCACTTTTAACACAAAAAATAATATCGAAATTTAAGGGTGCGCGTTATACGCCGGATATAAAAATGATAGATTTAAAAATGAAAAAAAAAAGATGAGCATAGAAAAAAAATTATAAGCTTCAACGTATTCAAAGTACTGTTTTTTGAAAGAAATGACATTTCTTCATTTCTTATGAACTTAAAGAGAGTTGTATTTCTAGAAGCATACTATTTATTTCAAAATCCTGCAATAGTACCTCGAATAAATGACTTCAAAGCATACGAGCATTGCATACGTACATTTCAAGTTTCTTCGCAAAAAAATGGGTGCCCGTTATACGCCGGATCTTGCGTATTAAATTTTGTGTACAGTTTTATACATGATTAGCCCATGTAAGTTACCAGTAATTATTAAACTTGTTCTTGACTTAGTATCGATACATTTATTATCAAATACATTTATAAGTATTTATATCAGTGTAAATGTGTGCTTTATTTTTTATTATGTCAGAAGGCACTTTTTAAATCATTTCAGTAAATTAATATATTTTGACATGCTCTCCCCTCCCATGTAGGAATATCATGTCCCTTATGGGAAGGAGGGGGGGGGGGTATCCCACAGTTTGAGAAGCGCTGCCTTAATCCAAACTTCTGGAAATTAAGACATACCTTCAATTATTTAAAAATTAAACAGCTTTCTGAAACGAAAAAAAAAGCAACTGTCTCTCTTCTTATTAAAAATATCTTACATCAAAATCTATTTCTCCTTTTGTGCATGATAAATTTTTTTTTAAAAAAAAGTTAAAGACAAAAATTTTCACTTGAACATTTATTTTATTCTATCCCTAATATTGAGAATACCTTTCAGACAAATAAAACCAGACAGTGTCTAGGAATAGGGTTATTCATTCACTAAAAGTAAGTCCAATTTTTATGATTTTTTTTCTCATACTGGACGCAAACACAAGCAAAACTATTTTCAGATACTCAAGCATTTCATTCTCTGTTCGAGAAAAATGCCGTACTGCATCGCAAAGCCGCCTAAAGTATTAACAACAGAAAAATGAAGAGCATAGCATGTCGTTGTGTTTTAGCTGCACTAAAGAAGTGGTTGATAAAACTCTTTCTACCTTTGACAAGCAGCATAAATAAGGCAGATAATGGACCGACAATAAAGTGTATTTCATATCTGAGCATTACAATAAGCCTTGCTATTCCTCTAGATTGCACTGCGAATGGCTTTTACCATTTTGGGAAACATTCCTTTTTCGGTGTATGTCGCATAAAATTTTCATTCCCACTTTTAAAGAGCATTTATTTAGCTTTTAAGATATAAGGAAGTTTTTGCTCTCAACTAGATTCCGCAGAACTGTTCCCCCGGGTACGATGAAGGGTTTTCGTTCCGGAATAAAAAACAGCATTTTCCTTCTGCTATGCCTCCCGAGAGGACTATAGTTTGATGGAAAATCACGATCTTTTATTGTTTGTATTCCGCTTCAGATTATTCTTTAAGTGTTTGCTGATTGCGCGAATTCTAATTATATCTTCTTTGGATGGTATTAATACTGTTTTAATTGTGCTTAAAATATTGTCTTGCATTTTCCGATGCTAAAATAACGAAGAAAACATTGCTATTTAAGTTTTTATTATTTATCATTGTAAGGTGTAACTGTAAGATTTCGATTCTAGCGATTAATCTGTTGGGCCTCATATTTCTATAAGACGAGTATAAAAAACACATTTTCTAACAAATATTGCTTCATATTCTGAACATTTTAATCGAATGAAGATTACTCATCAAAAATGAAACAAAGTATGTATTAAGTATTTTGTATCTATTATTTTCTATTGAATATTTTATTTGAAACACAATTAAGGTATTTTGGTGTTAATTCCAATATTTTATAAAAACTTTCGATCTCCTCAAAATATACAATATTTAAAGTATGTCCTTATTTTGGGTTCTATTCGCGATTCTTACTAATTCTGTAGGAAAAATATCTTTATAACTTTATTTGATCATAAAACAACTTTCTGTGAAGGAACCGCGATTTATGTTAAAGAGAGCAATTATTTAAAATTAAGAGGGAAGCTAGAGTGAGGTTGGCGACTGTTGTCAAAAGGAGAGAAGTCGACATTGCTGAGGTTTAAGACAAAAGAGCTGATGAGTCAGTTTAAAAAATTCCTTAGTGTAATAATAAGAATATTAAAATGATCCATCGATTCTTATTATAAGATTCTTATTATTACTAAAGATCTTCTATTCACAATAAGTATTAAATTTACCAATACAGATATTTAAATTAATAACTAACCTGATGGCTCAACTAACTTAGGTAAAATTCAGATAGGGATTTGAAAGTCATAATTATAAAGTGTTTATTTTATGAAAATGTTTCTTCCTTTGGTGCATCTTCACACTTCCGTGGACCAAGAGTTCGCGACACGCTACATTACTTAAATTCTGACAATCAATTTCTTTCTCTTTTTTTGAGTGATAACATATAATCTTACGAGAACATGACATTTTTTAAATGTAGTTACATATGTATATACAGGGTGTCGTAGGATTGTAGGGAAAAACCTTTAGGGGAGTAGGACACATCACAATCCCTTTGGTACATAACAAGGATTTAGATATTTATAGCAACCCATGGTCGGAAAAGTCTTCTTTCAGCCCTTGGTGGTGGTGTTCACAAGAGCATTGAGGAAACAGACCTTCATTCCAAGTCATTGTAGCTGCCATCCCTTGCAGAGGAGTGTGGAAAAGTTTTACGAATACCTAACTGGTAGATATGTACCTGATTTATGGATTGGCAGAATGAAATGTACAAGCATAAGAAAGATTGTATCACGCAAGGTACCCACAAAGAGAAGCACCAGACCGCCGGATGTTTGTTAATTTGCGATGGTACTCTTTGAAGATGGTGTGAGTGTAATTATTTACCTGCACGTTACTAAACACGATGAACACTACTCCGAGATTCTCCTGCGGCAGTACGCTGGTACATGGACTCCTTCGAATGGTATCCAACACATTTAGTTTTATACTGGAAGTCCGAGTCAGTCGTGGCCCACCCACACAATGCCTATTACCTGATAATGATCCATATTCACACCAATTTTGATAAAAAATTAGGTCTGGTGCATCTCTCTGAGGATACCTTTCCTGATGCAATATTTTTCCTGCTCATTCATTTCCTTCTGTCAATCCGTAAATCAGGTGCATATCTGCCAGCAAGGCTTTCGTAAAACTGCTCCATACTTCTGTGCAGGTGAAGAATGTCACCCAACGCTGAACGAAAACATTTCCGACACACCATAGATTGCTGTGCAAATCTGAATCCTTGGGATGCCCCTTACCTTCTCATAAAATTTGTGTCAATAATCCTGAAACACCCTGTATATGGAAGGTTGATGCCATAAAACTTGTCTAACTTCTCAGTCCAAGACCAGTCCTAAGCAGGCAACAACTTGAATTTTGGATATCTCATTTGGATTTAATTTTTTTCCTATTAAGATATTGAATTAATAATTATTTATTTACTCTAATACACTCTATAACAAAAGACGACGCACCAAGAAGGAGTTGCCCAATTCTAATGAAATTTCGTACACAAAAACGTTTCAACCGAATATGCAAATGATTAAAATTTGGTGTCTAACGAATGAATAGCGGGAGCTAAAGCGCATCGGAACTGCGCACTCAGCAGGTGTCTATAAGAAGCGATTCTCAATCTGATGGTCAAAATTTCTGATGCATTGCGATTTAGGATATCTTTGAACAACTGAAAAAATGTCTCGCCGCAGGGTTCGAGCTCATTGCGAGCAACTGTCAGAGTTTGAAAGAGGTCATATCATTGGACTAAAAGAGGTATGTTATGCAAATCGAGAAATCGCTCGTCATATGGGTCGAAACGATGCGGCCTTTAGAAGATGCTGGCAAGAATGGGTGGGCAATGGAAGATTTCAGCGGCATAATGGTAACGGTCGACCTGGGGCCATAGCAATCAGGAGGCCAGATTGATTGTCAGATCAACTGTCACAGCTCCTGATTCAACGTTATCATCCATCAGACTTGTGACCCACACGTGAGTGTCCACCATGACCATTCACAGACCTCTGATAGAACGAAATTTACGCTCGTACCAACCACTACACCACCTGCCACGTAACGCCTGTACACTGTCGAGCCAGATTACGGTGGTGCGTGACTCGATCAGGTTAAAATCATGCTGACTGGGGACGTATAGTGTTTAGCGAAAAATGTCGCTTCCAACTGTATCCTGACGATCATTGAAAACATGTTTGGAGACGCCCAGGGCAGAGTGTCAATCTTGCTTTCACTATTGCCCACCACGCATGCAATCAACCAGGAGTTATGGTCTGGGATGTCATCAGAAGATAATGCCAAACCACATGCGGCACGTGTTGCTAAGAACTATCTTACATCTTGTCAAACACTTTCTTTGCCAGCCAGATCGCCAGATTTCTCTTCAATTGAGCATGTCTGGAATATGATGGGAAGGCGACTGCATCTACCAGGGATTGTAGATCACCTAGTCCGACAATTGGAGAAAATCTTGCAAAAAATACCACAGGAGACCATCAGGGTGCTTTATCACTCTATGTCACTTCATGTGGCATTTTGAATCCGGGCTAGAGGTGTGTCATCAACTTATTGAGCTCGTTATTTTGTAACTATGTAACTCTGAAAAATATCATTCAATTTTTCTGAAATTTTTATCACTTTTTATTCTATACGAAATGTGTCTACCCACCAATTTTTGTCTCTAACGGAGATCTCAAATCTTGGTGCGTCGTTTTTTTTTTTTTTTTTTTTTTTTTTTTTTTGTTTGTTTGTTATAGAGTGTATATGCCATATTCACTTGATTTAATACATTTTTAAATTTCTGCTTACATGTAGCAAATTTACGATAGATTTACATATTACTAATTTATACTGTTGTTTTCATCTTATATGATCGATTTGGTTTACGATTTGCAGATTTAGATCTTTTAAATTTACGTGAAGTTTATATAAGCGTTGCGAATACTAATTCAGATGTTGTTAACCATTCTTCAGTTTTGATGTCTATTTGGTAGAGTTGTTGATTTTTCACATTTGAGATTTGTCCTACACTTGGATGTTTTAGTATTTTAGTTATAAGTGTGTTGGTATTTTGCTATGCTGAGAGAGAATATAAAAAAGTTTTTAAATTTAAGTTTCAAATTTTAGAGATTTTAGTGATTTTATATATTTTCATTTAAACAATGTGGATGAATTTTCATTGTGATATTTGGTGGTTCAATTATATTATTCACTTAACTGTTTTAGAATTTGAATAATATTTTTGTCATATTATCATCCAAAATGCGATAATGAATATAACTTAATGTTTGAAGTTTTAACTTGTTAAACTTTTGACAATTTGTGAATTTGGATATTTCGAGTTCAGCCTGCCCAGTAGCAATATGAGGACGCTTGGTATCATCAAGCTAGTTCAACCCCACTTATAGATCCTAAGTCCAATGTTGCACTTGTTTAATTTATAAATTTTCAATCTTATTTTAAACTATTGTTCATTGTTTCATTTCGATATTCTCTACTGAAATTTTGAACACAGATTTTGTAATCTAAAATTCTATTAAATTCACAAACTTTTGTTTCTGTGCAGAATTTGTAACTCAAATTTATTTTAGGACATATTCCAAAAAAAAGAATATTTTGTTAATAAAATAAATGTTAACAAAAATATAACGATATTAATAAAAGGAAACCCTATTTCAAACTTTTATCCAATTAAGTAGCCTCATTTTTGGTTCAGAAGGAATGGCCAAAATAATAAAAATTGTTCTATTCAGTTGTTATCAGCAACAAAGAATATCGACATTTCATCTATCATTAGGACTGATTTCGATAGAATTTTTACAAGGAAATCTGCATACTCAAATACATCTAGGAACAAATACTACATTCACAAATTCTCTTTCACAACTTCGAATTGCATGATAATAAATGATGGCATGAATTATGTTTGAAGAATCAAATAATTGTAAATGTTATTCTCGCTGACATAACTCGTAAATTTTGAATTAAATTAGAAATTAAATTACATTTAATCAACTCAGATAGAGAGACTTCTTGAAAGATTCATTGTTCAGTAAGAAACTAGAAAGTTTGAGAGGAATTTTTAATTTACATTCCGAAGTCATACTTAACAGTCCGAATCTGATATATGTATGAAAATGCTTTTCAAAATGGCAGAATAACTTTAAAACACATTTAATTAACATTACAGTTCACATAGTTAATTTTGTACTCATTTACCGTCAGACTCTACTTTTAAAATGTATATCCGCTGTTTGTAAAGGCTTACTGAAAGTTTCATGGGATTATCAAAAGGTATTAATGTGTGTTTGCAGAGACGTAATTTATATGCAAATTTTCATGTAATCATATGGTATTCAGGTATAGAGTTAATAATATTTTTCCTGCCTTAAGTTAAGTATCAGATGATAACTGTTATTTAATGTAAAAGGGAAAGTAGTATTATATGCAAGCAGTATGAGTTAATGCAAATATAGTTTTGATATTTCAGTATGCTTATTAGAATACTGAAATCTTTTAAAATTATGTTAACATTTATTTTAACTTTTCCTTAATTGATAATAAAAATATCAACGGAATAAGCGTTTTTTTAAAACATTTGTTGAGTATTCAAATACTTTTACTGTCTAAAATTGTATGTATTTTTAGGCTTACTTATCTAATTTTGAGATCTCAAACCCAGGACATATTTTTGAAATTACATAAAAGTCTTAACTGTTTGCTTAAACATTAACTTTATTTGTTCAATTGTTTTTCATTAAACATAATGATCTTCTCAAAAAACTTTCTTTTTTTTCCTTTAATACTTTATAAAGTTCACAAAAGAAGAAAGTTTCAAATTAATTTTAACATTTAACAGAAGTCCAACCGTAGTTACTGAAAATGTACTGCTTTCTGTAGAGCAAGGCTTCTCAAACTGTGGGGCGCGCCTCCTAGGGGGGTGTGATAACCCTAGAAGGGGGCGCGATCATATTAAAAGTCGAAAATAAAAGATTATTTCAAAAAGTTATTAACATTTTTTAAAGTAAAACAAACAAAATACATTCTGTCATAATGAAAAAAAATACATTTACACAGATATAATACATTTCTAAATGTATCAGTACTGCTCAATGTGTGTGTGTGTGTGAACTTTATTATTATCTTAACAATACTAAGTTAAGAATAAGTTTAATAATTACCAGTGACCGCACCGCGGTTGGTCATAGATAAAATTATATGCAAAAATGAACACTTATCTGGATCATTTTTTTTGGTACGGCTTATAATTAATCCCTTAACGACAGATTAAAGTTTACACGATTCATTCCTCAATGCCACCGTTTTGCACGTATGCTCTCATATGTGGTGTAGTGGGGGGGGGGAATAAGAAAATCCTCAGTGAAATAAGTGAATCCTTCTCAAACAATGTTAAGGTCATTTTATTGCATTCCAAAGTCTTCGGAATAATATTATGGATAGTAGTGAACATATTTCGGAAAGACGTATATATACGCCGGTGGCGAAGAAGTTAAAGTAGTATTGTAGCTTTAACGTCAAAGTATCGCATTATGGAATTCAATACATCGTTATTGTGTGGAGGGGGGCGCTATGAAAATGGTGATTGAGTATTGGGTCGCAAGTGTTGAAAGTTTGAGAAGCACTGCTGTAGACCAAATTTCCCCTATAATTGAAAACAAAAACTCTTTCAACTGGCGCAGAACTCTTAATTTTCTCATCTGCACTGACTTGCTCTCTTCACTTCATACTTTGCGTAGTATGACTTTTACAGAAAAACCTGTTGTGGAGGTTCAGTCCATTCTCTTACTTCCTAGAAGATTGTGAAGTCCTATTTTCTCATGTTAGGGGACATAAGGAAAATCCCACAATAAAAGAGTGGACCAGTCGTCCAAAGAGGCAATTTGTTAAAATATGGACCTTTCGAAGTCTGTGCCGTTGTCCCATTGGAAGCAGTTTGCTTGGTAAAGAACATCGAATGTCTGGCCTCAGATAAAGCTTTGTGCTCAAAAAGGTTTTTCCGACAATTTATCAGCGGCTAAAATGCAAGAAATTTTTTACTGTTTTTAAGTTATCTCAGATTTTTACATGACATGGAAATTTTAAGTGCTATTAGTCTAGGTATAATTTAATTGATAGTGATATTTGCTCATATGATCAGGATGTTTAAACGTCGGAACATGTCTTACATTGTAACCCATATTTTTGTAAAAAGAAAAAAAAATTAAAGATGATATGAAACGTTTACGTTTTTCCTGGCCACCAGTTTTGCCTTTGTTGGCTAATTTTTTAGAAAGCCTTTTTGTCTTAAAAAATTTTGTTTACTGTGTAGACATTTAAAGATTTATAGGTACTTTCCTCCTCTTCTTTGTATTTTATATTTACACTCTTCCTTATCATTTTATATTTATATCTTGAATATATATTAAGATATTTTAGATAATGCTGTTCCTATTTGCATCCGTAAGCCTCATGTTATGCAGTGTGAAGCATGAGAAGTTATTCATATGAATTATTTTTAAAAAAACCTGGAGTAGATATCTCAGACAAAGGCACCGCAGACTCAAACATTTTATAAATATTGAAACATGAAATATCAGTCTTCTGAAGCGTCTTAAGAGTATATTTTACATATTTTCAGAATTATTTGATACTTCTTCAGATCGTGAACCACAACCTACCTTTGGTTTTGAATTAACTGTTTCAACAATGTTCGTCGTTATATATATATATAAAATATTTATTGAAGATTTTATAATTTAGTTAAGAACTTACGCTCTCTTTTCTAAATGAAAGTTCTCTCTGAAGTTCTCCTGTTACTGTGATAAAAAATTAGCTTCCAGTTTCAGACTACTTTATTAAATACGTTCAGTTGTAACTAAAGGTTTAAAAACAAGATGTCGAGCATATAGGTCTAAAAGCAAAAAATAAAAAACCCTCTCCTGTCATAGAACTTTCAAAACCCTGGACAGCACTAAAAACCTAGGATTTGTCGGTTTTATCTCGAATTCACGTAATACTATATATTTTACTCCTTTCAGCTTGGTAAAAAGATAAATGTAGAAATTTGTAATCTCGTACATAAATGAATTTATGTTGTTGTTTTTTGCTAATGCCACCTGATTGGCAAAGGCCAGATCAAGGTCCACGAAATTCATCATGGTAAAGGGCTAAGTGACGTCTGTCGTTATCCATAGCTTTGAGCACCATACAGGTGACAGAACGATTTAGCTCGGTTTCACTCCAATTTTGAGGGAGAATACCATGGGGGCTGTCAGTTTTCATCCATTCTTAGCTTTGTAGGAATTAGAATTTGTTTTTTTATTATTTTATTTAGTATTATGCTATATATATATATCATTGATTATACATCATTAATTCATTAATTACACTAAATTTAGTGTTATTTATTTTTGTTTCTAAAATTTCCAATATACTCTTCTTGGAAATATTATTGATTTTTTTAATATATAATATCAATATTATAAATATATATTTAAGAAGAAAAAATTATGTAATTATATTTTTTCGATCAATATTATTGTCAACACACGCACCCGAGTAATGAAATGATCAAATAAGTTCTACCTGTTATACACACAGTTATTTATTGTTTATTTTATCAGTTAACTCATTTTTACTTATTTCGTATCTTATAAGCACAAATATTTACATACCTAATAATTTTTAAGAAATAGTTCAAAAAAGAATTACTAAAAACTTAATTTTATAAGCAGTGGGTGTTTTTTTTTCATCTAAAACTTATAAGCAAGGTTTACTTCTATTGTTGTTTGGAGCACCATGATTAAAATTTCTTAAAGGAGTATATTTTCTTTGTAATAAAACTTTCGCCGAAGCAAAATTCCAATACAAGCAAAACGATGGAACAAATTAAATTTTTAAGTGGATTTTGTCTGGAAATGAAAAATAAGAATTATTAAACTAAAAATGCTCTAGGCGCGAATTCAAAATTCATCTATGCAATTAATTTTATAATATCTTGTTAAATTCGGAGGAAAAATATTTAGACAAAGTATTTTTAAACATTATCATTTCGCAGTGGAAAAAAGTTTTACGTAAGGAAAAACTGTCCGGTATTCTTTGGAGAATAATCGTTTTTGTATCATGGAAAATTAATTTTAAATCCAAACATTTTTTAGAAAATCCTCTGATAATAACAAGTATTAAGTTTGTTTATATGCAGGATTATTTTTATTAAGTCCGTCATTACAAAGGGATTAAAAATTTGTTTTCGAAGTGTCTCTTTTGATTTTAAGTCAGATTTTGCTGATATAACTGTTCGGAAATTAATTCCTTCAGATTAAAATAAGTTTTATATTTATTTGGAAAAGCATAATAAAAAAAAAAACCCTTACAAATGACTTAAAATTTGATATAATTCCTTATTATTTTTAAAATTATCAGAAAAATATTTAATTATATTTTTAAAACATATTTGCAACACTTTAACAGTTTGCAAATAAAATTATTGATTTATTACATACACATTGGGGTGGATCTCTATTACTTAGAAAAACATATTAATAATTAAAACTTACCAACGTGGAAAGGATGTCTTATGGCATGAAGTTTAGAAGAAAAATAATTTTAAAAAATAATTTCAGAACTTACTATCTTTCAAAGAGTTTGAATTTTTGAAAAAATTTTTAAAAAAAAGATTTAATTTTGGTAATATAATTTTAGACTCTAAATAATTATACAGTATGAGCATAAAAGATGGACCCGATTTTAAAAAAGTCATTATATCGAAACTACTGCCCATACTACTGCTTACATGAATGTAAAGAGAAATACTAAGTTTATTACTAAGTAATATACTTGGTCCCAAGTTTATATACCAAGAAATATATCAAGTTTTTTTCCCCAACTACAAATGTAAATAGATGTAATTGATGTGTGACTCTTTATTTATGTAGCATACGTCCAATATATGTAATCCAGCTCATTCCATACATTTTGTAGCATCACTCTATCAATGGTTTGTAAAGCTGCGCAAATGCTTACTTGTCATCCTCAGCTTCTTGTCGCATCAATTGCCAATGATACAGCTTGAAAATGAATTATTTTTGTAAAAATGTCCATACTTTTTCTGGCATTCCACGTTCACAGGTGGTAACTATCATAGACAAAAACTCTTTGTCATTGCAGTCATGTTTGGATTTTTAATCATGGTGACCTTGAATGTACTACGGGCTGTTGATCATTGGTGAGAAAAAAAACCTTGTTTATTTTTCTCTTTACATTTATGTATCACTTATTGTAATATATGCAGTAGATTTGATAATAAGATTTTTTAAATATGGTCAATCTTCTGTGCTCACCTTGTATTTATGCAATATAAATAACCAAAGGTGATGATTACTTATTAATGAGTACTAAGTAATGAGTAGTACAGTTTAACAATGCAGCAGATCATAACTCAGCTGTCTATCCCATCACCGTCGATTCCATACAGTCAGATTCAAGCTATTTACCATCCTCCGCTTTATAGTGTATATGTCACAGGAAAATGATGACATTAGAGCTTTCATCAAATCCCTAAGGGAGATGATCAATTCGCGCAAGTTGTTAAAATAACGTCTCTTTGAAGTCATTTCCCTGATGTAAGCAAGCGATTTGATGAAACCCCCGACCTGTTTTAGTGATATGACGAAATGTACAAGTCAGCATTTGTAGAGCTCTGTTTTCACTTGTTATCACTCACTTTTACCTTCCCCCCCCCTCTCTGTCCTCGTCCGTGCAAAGCAGCGCCGAGCTTCTGACGTGACGCACCAAACAAAATGATCTAATTATCATTTTTTAGTTTTATTTAGTTATATTTTTTGCAATGTTATCCTTCGATTTATATATAACTTTTGTATGCCTGAAAATTAGAAACTGGATAAAACTTCAGTGGAAAAATGTAAAAAAAAAATTAGGGAATTCGACTGCACCCCCTTTATAGATAAAAAAAACTTTTTGATAATAAAAAAAAGCTATTTTCAAAAGGGTAATAATAACTAAAAAAAGGTGATACAAATAAAGCAGGATATTTCTGAAATACTAATTTAATGTATAATTTTTTTAAAAATAATTTTGAAATTCTACTATAAATATCCTTTTTTAAAAAAATACCAGCTTTATTATCTAACTATTTTGTAAATTAATTTCAAATAAATAGTTTGTAATTCAATGATTAGAATTTTATTAATTACTCTACTTTTAATAATGCGCCCTATTTGCTAAATAAACAATTTTAAACTCTTGACAATATTATTTCATCATTTCACTGAAACAGGTGAGGGATTTGATGAAATCACTTACTTTCCTTAGGGAAATCACCTTACAGTGTTCTTATGTTAACATCTTGCGCATAAGAGTTTGATGAAATCCCTAATTTAATCATTTCAGTGCGACATACCCGATTTCAGCAGTAGATTAAAGCTGTTGAATGTACCTGATATGTTTTTTCCCTTGACTATTCAGTAGGTGTTCTCTTAAGCAGTACATGTTTAAAAAGGTACTAAAATATCTGAGCTTTTTTAAAATGAAAACAACTATTTACCATAAAAAAAAAAAACTTTGCAGTAAGATTTCCTTTTCGTTACGACAGTACTTAACATCAAAATTAATTTAGTATCGTATGTTTTTTCATCTTCTATATACAAAAGATCATCTTTTCTGCATAGGAAGCTTTAAAATTTAAAAAAAAAAATTGATCCACCCTAATATTTACACTTTTTTGTAAAGTGCTTAACAATTTTTTTTAATCTAAAAAATGACTATCTATAATTGAAACTAAAAAAAGTTCCACATTTAAATATATCCAAAGATAAAATTCTATTTTGGATAAAATTATCCTCTGTGATTTATTATAGAAGAAATTCAAAAAATTAATAACATCTGGTAAAAGAGAATCATATCAAGCTTCATCTGAGAGAAAGTCAGTGAAGTTAACAAAACGTTCATGTTACAAATTCATCCACCTATGTAAAAAGCAGAAAGAAGATACTAATGATTATATAAAGAAGAAATAATTTGATATTGTTCGCACAATGTTTGCATATTATCTTTCAAACTTAGTTTATTGTAGCTGCAAAGTTATGGTTAATTCAGTAAATTTTTCAGCTGACATGATCTTTTCTTCGAATACCCCGCTTTATCGGCTTAAATACAGTAATCAGTTTAATAAGATAATTTCAAAAGAATATCTACGTTCCTTTTTTGTGTCTCTTTCTTCGAGCAAATGTTGATTACCTCATCAAAACTATCATTTCGAACGGCTCTGTATTCGTCCTAAGTAAAATTGATTAATACTTCTAAAAATATTCATGATCTATTTGTAAACACAACCATATAATTATTATTATTAAGACACAAATATATATAATTATGTTCATAATCAAAGCATTTTAGCAGTTGGTGTATCCTTAATTTGTGGATTATTACCCGTGTTAATGTAGCATTTGTAAAGAAACGCAAGTCAATAAGTTTCATAATTTATCATAAGTTAATGCATAATTGTGTTAATTGTAAATGTTTATTTATATTGATCTCATTATATCCATTTTTGTTAAATACAAATATTATAAAACATCTGAAGGATGTTTTATCTAAAAAAGGCTTAGCTTACCACGTCAAAAGTTCCTTAAATTAAATCATTTTACAATTACTATTCATTTTTCTGAAGCATTTCATTCTATTATTAAAACCATTTTTTAAAAGAATATATTGTTAAATATTTGTTAAGCCTTTCGTAATTATGAATGGATTGAAATGAGAGGCTTTCTCAGGAATGTTGCCAAAGGCGTTGCAGATAGCACATAGGAACATAAACCGATTTCCTTTCTGAGCGAAATCATCTAGTATTGAGTACATTTTACGAAGAGTATAACATGTCTTGTTGAAGCTAGATAATATTTGTATAAATATTAATCGCTCTTAGGGAGTTAAAGCATATTGATGGAATAATTAACTAGCATAATAGTTAAAGTTAATTAAGTTCTGAAACATACTTTCTACAAAACGAAATCTAATATATTTATTTCACTTATCTATTACTTATCTTGAAATTAAAACTTAAAAAGTTCCAAGTTTTTAATTTTGGAAGGTATTCAGTTATAGGTTTTTAAAAAATGGGTTATCTAGTATTAATTTGGCAATAAAAAGTTTTATTAATTTTACAGAAGACAGATCATAATTTTTCAATTCTAAAAACAACAAAGAATTAAAAAGATAAAATTATTATGAGAAACATAAATAATTAAACACAGTAGTGAAAAAAAGGGAATTGAGACATAACACATTTTTTGCACACATATCTGGGTCTCTTATAAAATTGAGCAATATAAATCATTTGCATGGTAGATCTACAGTATATCAACCTTTTACAATTATTTTTGAAGTTCTGCAGGAAAAAAAATTGGATATGAAAGACTTTCGGGTACATTTTGAATTACTTTCTGTCTTATTGTGCAAAAAAAATCAATGAAAATTTCTTTTATAAAGGTTAATTAAGTTTAATTCAGTTAATAAATTAATCTATCAGCATCTTAATTTAATCTCTTTTGTTTTATTGATGTCAATTTAATCCAGCTTTAATTAAAAGTACCAGAAATATTAAGGATAATCTTTCTTTTTTATTACTGTACTCTCAATGAAATTGAGTAGAATTTGAAATATTCACTTAGGAATAAAAAAACAATTCTGACACTGCTTTCAAACAGTTTCTAATGGTAGAAAAGGCTGTTTTCATCTTATAATCTCCAATCAAAAACCCCTCTTTAAATGATAAAGATTCAGTTAAGAATCACTTAGATAGAAAATGTGAGGATTTTTGAAAAATATTTGCAGTTAAAAATTCCCTCTCTAAAATTAAAAAAATGAGTTATTGATATGCGACTAAGCAAATTGTAATTAAAAAAATTATAGTCGTTTAAAACAAATTACGTATTGTATATATATATATATATATAACTGTCAACATCTAATACGTATATTAATTAATATGTCATGAAGAAAGAACAATTAGATTCATTTTTGCTCCAAAGCGTCGTTTATTAAAAGTGCAGTTATATATAATCAGCTCTTTTGACTGTAGGAGTTCTAATTTAATAAATATTTGAAACTTAAAAAATATTTACTTCATACCTGTTATTATTAAAAGACTCTTAAGAACTCCTCTAAAATATCTAGAATGAATCTTTCCACAACACATTCAAAATAGAGCGATTGAAAATGAATCGATATTTTAAAATTATTCTTGGCTGAAGCAATATCTCTAATTATACCCTTGAGAGAATGAAAACTTTTTCGATTTTTCTCTACTTCAATCCCCCAAAAAGAAAGAGCTCTGTCAGTGAAAGCAGAGTTCTTATGCCCAGAAACTTTTTAAAATAGGAATCCCGGATCCGTTAAGGCAGGAAATAAGAAAAGAAATTGGAAAGAGAGACACGGAATTTGAAGAAAGGACTAAATGGGAATTCAATCATTCGAAGACCCAGAAAGAAAAAAAGGACAGGAACTTCGAGGCGACTTTCTATTTGTCCTCTGATGTTCATAGGACAACCCTTTCGGGATCGGAAAGATAATTCGTGACAACTCGAATGAAAGACTGCATTAAATTTTAGAAAAAATCAAGGCTTTTCTTTGTTTGAATTTGTATTGTTTTGTAATACACATTTAAAATTATGTTTAACAAAAAAATGTTTTTGAAATTTGCTGATATTTTTCCTTATTTGAAATTAATTCTTCTAGTCTATTATATTATTTTTTTTTTCTATTAGAAATAATTCCTTAACTCAAATTTCTTAGAAGTCTTTTTGGGTTTTAAATTATATTATCGCATTGTATTATTTATAAAATCATTTTGTACAAAAAATTATTTCATTAAAATGTATGTGACAAGGATTTTGGAGATATTTGTTATGGCAAGCGTGGTTAACGTGTGAGTTGTTGCTGCTGCGTCAAGTGAGTCTGACAACTTTGGTTGAGGCGTCAAGCAGGACGGATGACTTTGGATGATGCGTAAAGTGAATCTGACGACTTTGGTTGCTGCGTCGAGTAGGTCTGATGACTTTGGTTTATGGTCAAGTGAGTCTGATTGCTCTTGTTGCGAGTAGATGGCGCCACGACAGATAAAAAATTTTGCGTTTTTCTTTTTGCAGAGTCACCAATGTCAGCGATAGAACCTGCTATCTTTGGATCCGAAGACGAGTAACTTAACCACTAGACAAAAGTGAACACTTCTGTCCAGAGGCTGTTACTGGCTTATATAGTAACCGCTTCATCTTTAATATAATTTTACAATAGGGAAAGATAACAGGCATCGCGTTTTTATGCAAACAAAATTGTATTTCTAAAACAGTTTCAAAAGATATATACACAAGCGAATCGTGATGTATGTAAAATATCATATAATATAAAATTCTAAATAAATATTCAATTTCTTCCAATACTGATTACATTGTTTTTTAAATTGAAACAATGCCTTAAAACGTAATGATTTGGTAAGATTTTCGAAACTGTATTCATATATACATATATATATACACACATATAAACAGTCGGTACCCAATTTAATGAATTCATCAGCACCGAATATCCGATTCGTTATTTCGGGGTTATTTGTAATATCGGGGGAGGGGGGATTCAAATTTTTGCATTTATCTTTTTGAAATTCTATAATGAGCGACTACTCAAAAAATAGTCTTAGTTAGAAAGTGCACACTTTTTATTCAGCAGCTAAAAATACTGTTAGGATATTATTACACAAAACGGTTAATTGGAAATTTTAAAACACTGACTAATAGATGTTTGGCAGTCTTTTTGGTTCCCGACTCGAAAATTTTTTTTCCGACTTTATACAGACAAGAAAATACAGTGTCATTTACATCCAGGTGTAGGATGTATGTTTTCACAGTTTCCAAACAATGTAAAGCAGTGACCAAGGAACATTCAGTTTACTGTGGTGTAATTCTCTTCGGTTTTGAGTAAGTTTCCGTAGAAATCATTTTATCTTCCCTGTTAAATCATTCTAAATTTATTTTTGTGTAACTGCATTTTGTTCTATAAAGACATATTTAAATACAATTAAATTAAATTTACTAAATCAAAGGACTCTAAAATAAAAACACCGTCCCACCCTCAGTGGGCCTAGGTGAAATTATTACCCGTTGACTGGTCCACGGCGATGAAAAGGTTGGAGATCCCTGACGTAAAACATTAGTAAATGTAAGAACTATGATAGGCGTTTCAGAAAAAAATTCCCTGTCTTGTTTACATGATAGATTATATTCATGACTCATGTGTGCACCTGTAAACTCCAATAATGGGTAATAACTTTTCCTGTTGAAATTTACTGCTTACAAGAAAAGTCTTTCTTCTCTTCCGGACAAATATAGTTTGACATTTCAAAAGAAATTCCTATTTTCTAATTCAAACTATAAAAAATAGGAAAAAAACTTTTGGCTGTTGAAATAATTCATTAATTTGGGGTTTATTATTCATTAATTAGGGGTTTTTTGCCTTCATTTTAATTGCGGGGGAACAAAATTCGTTAAATCGCGAAATACGTTAAACAAGGATTCTATAAATTGGGATACAATTGTATATACATATATATTTTTGCATGGTGATCACTGGCGTATCTAGTCCTGAGTGGGACCAGTATCAAAATTCCTTCGGGGCCCATTTGTTTGGAAATGGTAGTTTTGTTAATGAGACTATTAATAAGATTTTGCGAATTTTTTACTTACACTTTCTGGGGCCCCTGTAGCTTGGGTTGATACGGATGTAGTTACACCCCTGGTGGTGATAGAAATTATTTATTAATCACTTTTATAGTTTGCTATCAATTTTTTCTATCTCACTTCATTAATTTTCAATGGTATTTGAATAATTACAAACAGTAGTTTACATGGTTAATGAGGAAATTATATATAATATTTTTTACTTAACAAAATATTACTATATAATCTAAGCTAAAATAAACTATTTATGACTGGAAATTTAACTAAAATGCTCTTTTTTTCTCTGAAGTTTGAACAATTTTACTAAACTGTTTATTAAGGAAATTTAAAAAAACCTTACACAAAAATGTTGCTAAGAAATGGAATGGTTGCTAAATAATGAAATGATTTCAATAGAAATGCTCCAAGATTCGGTGTTAAAGAAAAGTGAACTTCTCAAAATACTGTGGGAAAAACACAATTGATCTGAAAAAATATAAGAGGGTGTGGATATAAAGTTAAACTTCAAAACACTGTACAGTTTTTACACGCGTTTTAAATACCTATCAAAAACATGATGACGATTAAATTACACCCCACCCCCTTTTCTTTTGAGAAAAATAATGCAAACAATGTGTTTTTTCTCAACTTATTTTTCCCTTTCAAGTATTATAGCGTAAAAATTCTAATAAAAAATATTAACAAAGTTCTGAATGGGTGCCCAAAAGTACAACGCGAACCAAGAAAAATTAAACCCAATTCCTCTTATACCTTCTAAGCACATCCATTGTAACCCAAAGCCCTGAAAAAACACACTCACAAAGCATTCCTTAACCACCATAATGAGATATAATCTGGCATGTTTCCTAATTGCAAGTAAGTTAACTTATTACCTCTTCAATGAAATCTCCTATAATCATCCATGTTGAAAGGTACCCTTACAAAGCGAGCAGTTATGCAAGCGCCGACACCCGGAAAATCCTTTCCAATAAAAGTAGGGCAAAAGAAATCGGGAAGTGTAAAGAGAAAGAAAGGCAATTTTGCCTCGATGCTTACTTTGCCACGAAACAAGGGGAAAATATTACGAGTATAAAACTAGATTTTGTTCCTGTCCTAGTAGACGTTAATCTTCCCTGTGGGGATTATAAATTAAGCCTTGCAAATGAAGTCTTGTTCGGCGATTATTTGCATTTCAACACCTTTTTTTTTCTTCTTGTTTGTTCTAAACCAGGGCTTGTTGTGTTGGGGGATTTTTTGATTTTGGAACTTTTGGGCCTTGGGAGAAGTTTTATCCCTTATAATCTATGCGTCGAAGGGCATTAAGTGCTAGAGATACTGTCGCAAAGTATTTTTGAATTACTAGATGAATTTAATTAAAAGAAAATTGTGAATTGGCTCTCGAATGTGCCGGGAGGTTGAATTTATGCGATAGCTAAATCATATAATTTCATTAAAATAATTGTTGCTGATGTTGTTGTCTCATGTTTTCTAAAATCGCCACTTTCTCAACCAATCTTTCAAAATTGTTGATGCATTTTTAAAGAAGTGTTTAATGATATATTTTCCTTCGAAGCTTTATTTGTTTTCGTTTGCTTACATTTTTAATTGTGTATAGTAGATTTTATTTCTTTATGTTATGGGTAGACACAGATTTAGAAATAAAAAATGTATAATACCAACCCCAATTGTAAATCGATTGCTAGATGAACACAAAGTATATAAAATCTTCCTTTGCTAGATCGATGCTTATGTTGATTGAAAGATTTTATTTAGAATTCAGTGCACGATTTTTAGTATTTTATGGATTCATTTTGTTCATTAAAATGGATATACGCATTTATTTTGCAATAATAAAAAAGGTATGCCGTATATTTCCGTGTTTATGAGAATAATTTTCCGAACTTTTTTTTTAAATTAACGTAAGTGTGGGTCGGCTTACATATATATTTTAAAATTCAAATAAAAGAAAATCGGCTTTTCAGCCGCAATCTCAGAAAAAACATAACGTAAGTAAAACTTTTATTTTACAATTTTTACTGGCCAAACTCAAGTGATTTTAATCTTTTAACTCTTTCTATTTGGGAGTTTTTAATAAAACTTTCATTCTAAGATAGAGAGAAAAAAGTCTGATATATATCCCTCAAAATCGATGTCTAAACCGAAATTTGCGAATCGTTCCCAAAATTCAGGTTCACTCATATGATCAGCCTGCAGCTAGTTTCTCTATTAGGGTAGGAAATGTAAGTCGGTGATCACATGTTGTATATGAATTTCTCTTCTCACTCATTTTCTGAATGAAAAAAATGGCGCAATGTGTATTACTAGCACATTGTACAATATAAAAAAATGTGTTCGATTCAGATAATGCAGCCAGAAATGAAACTATAGGCATTGGCATCTGAGGGCTTACTTTTTATCTATTTGCTTAGAAAATGCTCCAATGTTTGACAACATTTTCTCACACATGCCTAGATGCTTAAAAATTACAGTGATCAGAATATTTTATTAATTCGACTTACATGTGGATTTTGAATTTTGGGTAAATTTTTAAAATAAAATGCACTGTGTTCTAATACAAGGATTTGCTTATTTTTAAAAATATTTGGTAAAGTCATTGCTGTCTTTCTGGATAAACTGAAGCATGCAACTTTAACCCCTTCAGCGGTTCATTTTTTTACCCAAATTGATCCAAAAAAGGCACATATTTTTATTGCATGTACCTATGCATAATACTTAAAATGCAAAAATGGAAGAGTTTTAATTTAATTTTCAATTTTGAAGTTTTCCCACTATTTTTTTTATAGTTGTGGAACACAAAACCCCCTAAATGTTTGCTTTTTATAAGTACACTCCGCATGCTATGATGAATGTTTCATATATCTTAAAAGAATTTCTCTCACACTTACAAGGCAGCGGTATCCTAGTGGTCAAGCCAACGGACTCGTGGCCAGCGTATCATGGGTTCGAAACGAGCCCCGCTGAAAACCCGCTGTGTAGGGAAGCAATGCAGGTTAAATCTGTCAAGAGCTCAAACGTCCTCCCGTTGGTATAGAGTGAATGTTAAGAGTGGGGACTACCAGCTCAAGTGTCATCCTCGTCACTTGACCATGGTTCAAGGTCTTTGTGTAGCTGAATAAGGTGACGATAATATTCACTCAGAGATTGTGTGTGTGTGTGCGCAATTTGAAGCGTGGTGTAACACTTTGTCTTATATTGCAATGATGGCAAAGATTATATCGGATTTTTTTGGATTATCTTTCCATTTCATTTCTTCTCTAGCAACAAACTGCACTTTGCCTTGCCAATCCCTGTCCTTTATCGAATTTTTTCAAGAATCTAAATTCCTGACATAAATGCAGAATTCTCACCTTCACCACAAAGAAAACCTCAGATGAGAAGTATTTCACAACCATGGACAAACTGCAACTCTAAAAAGCACTAGTACTAATAATCACACTAAAAGAATGAAAAATATGTGCAAATCAAAGATAGAAAGAATAAACTATCAATACTCGTACACAGTAGCGCACACAGAAATTTTTCAAGGGGAGGGTCCGGGGTCGAAAGTTCACCATTCTTGTATCATGCTCCTTTGGATTTTGTCGATTTTCGGGAACAAAACTCAGTAAAAAACTAATTATTGAATAAATAATTAGCATTAATTAATAAAAGTAACCATTAATAACAAATACTTAATTAATTTTTACGTACTATATACATAGAATTATAATCAATCCGAAAAAAATCAAGGGCTTTGGGGGGGGGGGG
>BMAV01015411.1:481819-498334 GCA_019973955.1 Trichonephila inaurata madagascariensis | reverse complement strand
TCCGGACCCCTTGTGTGCGCCACTGCTCGTACAGCGTGCGCGGAAACCGGTTGTGACCAGCTTTCGGTAGCCCGCACAGTGTAAGGGCAAACCAGTTTATGTGTGAAATATAATGCAAAAATCATATTGTTCTCTACTCACATTTTGTTAAATTCTAATAGGATGGAAAATTAGCTAACTTTTTGAACCAACAATTCTCAAACAACAGATTCCAGAGTAACGGGAACATGTACAAGATAATGAAACATGAACTCTTGAATTCCAAGAATATTACGCTCCATCTTGAGCAGACGACACACCATTTTCAAAATAATTTCACCTTTCAAAAACATTAACTTTTCTTCAAAAAGCTTGTTAATATAAGTATGATTATTCAGCGAGGAATGCAAACGGAATGGAAAAAGATTCTTCCCAAGTGAACTTTTCTATCTGATGATGAGTTGGAAGGTAGTTGTGATAGTCCCGAGCGCATTTATTTCCATACACTCTGACGCATAAGCTGCGATTTTCTGTTAGTTTTCTACGCTATTTCCTGCTTCTTGCGAAGAAAAGGTGCCTATAAATCTTACCCTTCCCTCAAAGTTTCGCACATGCTCTCTCTCCCACAAAATTCCTTTTGTACTTGCTGCTGCTATAACAAGGTGGATAAGACTGATCATCGATCTTCTATATTAAAAAAAAAGAACGTCTGGGGTTCTTTTATTATTATTATTATTATTTATCTGCCTGGTAAGAATATCCAAAAGAGAATCTTTCAAACGAGTTCGTATTAAACAAATTGAATGCGTGTGTGTTGGAGGAAAAGAAATCTGTCTGCTTTTTTTTTATATAGCATGGATTCGTTGAGTAGGAAAAACGTGTTTCTCGGAATAAAAAAAAGAACAAATACTTGAATACCTCATTCTTATTATAAGTTATTATTTATCATATTAAAAGGCCTTTTTGATTATTTTAACTAGAGTTTTTAATATCCAATGGAGAAGAATTTTAATCCATTTTTCTTCTGTCGTAACATTTTTAATGCTATCAAATATTTGAAAAAGGTCTAGAATCTTTTACTGAACCTAAGCAAAATTGTTAAATATTAATTTCTTCAAAGGCTCGTTATCTCAATTCCTACTATTAGTTCACACTCTCCCTGTAAATGTATATATTTATGTATCTTGTTCAATTTTTCAATTGTTAATAAAATACTCTCTTGATCCACTCAAATTCAAATACAGTAAGGCCCCGCTTAATGCGGGGTATACGTTCCATCAAAGAGTAGAGCGTTATATGAAACAGCGTTAAACGAGGTTATCTCATCATGTACCTAAATAATAGGGTTAGGGGAAGATGGGTAGAAAATTGGCCAGGTACTTTACCATTAAATTTATTATTAATGTGTTTTATAACAATAAAACAAAAATGTATATCTTACAAATATAGAAACAAAATAAACGAACAAACATATAAAAATAAATAAAACTCCAAGTCAGTGCTTTTATATTTCAAATTATACAGTATATTCTGTATTTCCAATTTTCTGCTTTTTTATCAAGAAGGCATCTAATGTAATCTGCCTTTTCCTTATGCGCTCTGTGAGAAGTTGTCGGTAAGTGGATAATGCATCCATAACACCCCGTCCTGCCTTTGAACTCCTGTCAAAATTTGCTCCTGCTTTTTCTTGCTGCTTTATTTTAATGTTATTTACTATCACCCATGATAAAAACTAAAAACCATAATATTTCTCACAATAGCAATCGTTATATTATATAAATTTATACTTACAATAACGTTAACAAATGTTTGAAACGATAAAAATACGTTCGTATAAGACCGCTGGAAAGAAGAAACACGAATAAAGTACTTCGGATATCGGAAAACCTACCACTGTGTGTAATTTCGGGGAATACTACAATTCAAATAAAAGAGCGTTAAACCGAAACAGAGCTAAACGAAACAGCGTTAAGCGGGGTCTTGCTGTATATTTTTTTAAACTTGTAATGGATGACACTTGATGTTAATACAGTTTTTTCAAATATTAATTCATTAATTAAATTTAAATGATTAGAATCAAACAAATATCAGTACAATTCTCCGCCAAACGCAGCTACGGTACTGCTGAACGAAAAATGCTACCATTAATAATATCAGGGGCATCAACGAGTGAGTGAGTGAAAATTAACGTCGCATTGTTCAGTTATAGGAGGGCTTTTGGCGACGGACCTCGTAAATTTGAAGCATGGTCAAGTGACGAGGACGAAACCTGAGTTGGCACCCCTCTCCTAACAACTACACCACACCAGTGGGATGACGTTTGAGCTCTCGACAGATTTAAAGTGCATCTCTCCACTACATGGTGGAAATGTAATGGTACTGGGCTCCAATTCGTGACATGCCAGCCACGACCCCATACCTTGACCACTAGGCTTCTGCAGCCACCATGGGCATCAACAGCACATAAGATGCAAGGTAGCACTGCAGGGTGTGCAATAATGAATCTCGGACGAAATCTCTTCGCAGAAGGTCAAGCATATGTCACCTTGAGTCACGTGAAATCATTAGATGGACTATTAATTGAAGAACTGAACTGCTCGAAATTCGCTGGAAAGTTTCCGTGCAACAATAAAGCATTACAAGAAAGGATAGAATGAGAAATCATATACCACCATCAGCTTCATAAACTAAAAACGTAATATAAAATAGAAAGAGAATAATAAATAGTAACAAACAAAAATAACAGTCGAACACCTTATATAGAAAGGAAAAATGGAAAATTGAAAGGAAATTCGCTTCTTATTTTGCTTTCTGATTCTGTATATACATATTTATATATTAATTGTAATTTTTTAATAAAATGTAACTAAAATAAAAAATTTCTTTGTTGACCTAAGTATAGGAATTCACTTTATTATATATATATATATATTACTTGTTTTTAATAATGCCACATTTATTTTAAAGTTCCAATTTTTTTCAATATTTTTTGATATGCAACACAAATATAATTCTAAGATCAACTGTGAGACACTGATTTTGAATATTTGTGCGCTTAATGCAAAAGTTTTGTGACGTATCTATTCTATTTCTCTCTCTCATTTAATTTGATTCTAGAGTAAATTTTTTTGCCTATTTTTTACCATTTGTGTAAAATCCATTGGTATAAAAATTTGATTTGTAATTTATTCCTTTTAGATGAGACATTTATTAGTATTTTTAAACACTGTCAAAATTCTATATAAGTGATTAATATTAAATATATATGTAGCAAACTAGTTACTAAAATAATTACAGATTACAGAATAATTTATTTTAACTTCAGTCTTGCTGTACAATTTTATAAAATATGGGGGAAAAAATTATGTTCACTTGAGGGCATAGCCTTATTAACGTGTCTTTTCCAAGATGAAATCTTTTGTTTTCTACTAACTTTTAAATGTAAATTGGTAGTTCTATAAAATAAATAAAATTATAAAAAGAAGCAGAGCGCTATTTGTTTTCATTTTTTAGCTAATATTTTGGTCATCTCACATTTTACGTTCCATAATACGTAATACTTACGCGAGATGTCGAAAATAGAGTTACGAGGCTTTACCGTTGTATAAAAAAACAGTACATTTTTCTAGTTCTCTTAGCTCCATAAAATTTTATTCCGATTGCAATTCTGTAAATTGTATGCCATTTTTAAAACTTGGGATATTTATTAGGAAGGAGTGGCTATCTATTTTGAATTCACATAATGATGAGAACATGAAATTTTAAACGGGTCATTAGAAAAATAAGTTTTGACTTTATAAGAAAATAGAGAAATAACATGAAAAACACTATACAATAGATGTTGTGTATGTTTTGACATATTTTATTAAAAACTTGCCAGTATCCACTGCTTTGGAGTCAATTTCGAAAAAGCCCGTTCTTAGCGAAATGCTACTCAATAAAAAAATATGCGGGCAAAATCGCAAGCGTGTAAGTCGAATAGTTCAAAATCGGGAATTTTTATCTGTAACACCTCTGCAACCGCCATTTTGGTAGCCATTTCCAGCAAAAACAATTTGTAAGCATTGCCAAGTCAAAATATACCGCCAAATGCAAATATAGTTTCCTAAAAATGACCGGTAATGGTTTTCCGCTATCAGCTATATAACATAAAATTCGGCAATTTCGCAGATACACACACGGACACTTTTTTTAACTAAGATGAGGTTTAGAAAAATTCACTAATAATAAATTTGAAATTTTAACGTGGAAATAAGTTTATGACTCCTTTGAAATATCAGCGAAGCTCCCTGAAATAGATTACAATCAACGAAGTGGATTTGTCTAAGCTCCAATCAATTATACATGCATGGAACATTATATGTAAGATTAAAGGTTTTAAGAATTTACTTACCTTGAAGGCTATTCATAAAATCCCGTGTGATGTATACTGATGGCAGCATGAGTGTAGGCGCTGTCACGGGTAGTGGAATTTTCATCAAAAGAGAATAGTATTAAGATTTGTAAGAGAAATCCTGACTACTACTCGGCTTTTCGGGCCGAACTCTTGGCTATTGAGGAGGCTTTGAAATTTTTCTTTACTGAGTGTCAATACAGATATTTGGATATTGAGTGATAGCCGAAGCTATATTTAACATCCATCTGAATGATGGAGGCATGGTGACAGAACGACAACGTATATTGTCCAGCTATTAAATAAATTGAATGCCAATGTTAAGATATTTTTTCAGTGGGGTGGGTACCGCTAAGCGTGAATGCCTGCGGGAATGAGATTGCAGATGGTTTGGCCCGTGAGGGCAGCCATAAAGATTCGACACTTGGTGACTGCCTTACTTTTTCAGAAATTGCTACCAGGGTCAAACAAGATATCAGTTCCTCTTGGAAGAGGGCCTCAATACATAAGTAGTATGAAGACAATCATTCTAGGGCTGCTTTACTTGGGACAGGCAGTAGATGAGGTGAAACTACTCTTGCTAGACTTCACAGTGAACATACTCGTACTCAACGGCATGTAGCTGGTCTTCAAGTTTACCCTCCCTGTCCAAATTGCAATGTGACCCGAGCCGCTGCTACCCACATCATGACTTGTATTGGCTGCCATAAATGCCAGCTGCTCTCAAGTCCTGCTACAGTTTTTTATTGTTTAACCCTTTGTGTACCGACGGTACTTACAAGTACTAGTCACTTTAAAATTACATAGAATGACCATTTTTACGAATATTTTGACAATACTTTGCAGGAATATTCTTTGAAATCCACTCTTCCAACATATATGGCAGCATGGGTTCTGTGATGAGTATTTTAGCAAGGAAGGCGAATAGTTTTATCGTAGAAATTGCATTTTCAGCTGACGGCATTTTCAGTGGATTGGAAAAATTATCATTTTTGTCCCGAAAAAATAGTTAATGTCATAATTTAAGTGTCTTGTTTTTTCGTGTGTTAATGAAGACCTTAGAAAACGATTTGACCATTTATTTTAAGTAAACGGCGTATATAATTAATTTTACAGTTGAATACCTTTAATTAATTAATTAGCCTTAACGGATTAAATTTTCTAAAGTTGAGTATTTTGTTTATGTGTATCCCTTAATTTTCAATGTAGTGATCCAAAAAAAATTATTCCATGAAAAAAACTGCAGTAAATCATAATGTGGTACATAAAGGGTTAAAAACGCATTGGTTCAAGGATTTGATCTAGATGTTTTTGTCGATAAAGTGGGAAAAGAAACAATAACAACAGAATGCACTTAGATGCAAGAGAAACATCCTTTAGCAATACTTTCAACTTTAGTACTATATGATATAACGAAATAGTGTAGCATTATGTGATTAGGACTTTCAAATTTCATGAAGTCAAACTGGAGACATGGTTCGTGGTCATTTAACGTTTTTGTTATGACTAATCTGTGTGTGCAAATATAGCTATAAAAAACACAATGCATTTCAACTTTAAAATATTAGTGCTTTCTTATAAACAATTATTTAATATTGATACAAATTATTAACATTTATAATTTGATTTAATATAAGAAATCAAATTTTTTAAGCGAGGTGAATTCAAGCGATGTTTTTACCAGTAAAAAGACGCTTTATTCGATCCTTTTATACATGAAGAAAAGAAATTCTACATCCTTCGCAGATAAAAACCATTTGTAACCTTTCTTCAAAATCAAAGCAATTTCCACGCTCGAATTGAACTTGAAATTTGTTTCCAAATTAGTTCCCATGTTTTTCTCTTAGACTAATGTATTTCTTTTATTTTCATGAGGAAGAAAAAGTGTTTCTTGGAAAAAGCTTTAAAAGAGAACAGAAAAAGAACAATATTGTGAGATTTGGCACTTAAATTTGTTTTTTTTTTTAACAATATAGATAAAAACACCACTATCGTTTATTTCCCGGAAATTTTCAACAGAATGAATTTCGGGGAAAATATCTCGGGATTATCTTAAATGTGCATTCTTGTTTTTAAAAGTCTTTTGTTTTATAAACAAATGCACTTTCTTAAGACTTTAAATGAATATATGCGTCTGTGTCTGAATGATGCTGCGTAAATGCGAAACATTTGATAAATATTTAAAAGAATGCACAGACGTACGGTTTACATACATATATATTTGTTAACTGAAATGGCAAGAGAAACTGTGGAGTAAAAAAAAGTAAGGAATTGGTTAGTTTACTTTAAACATAAGGAAAGAGCTTGTTTTCTGCAACATGCTACAATTGCAAAATATAAAAAAGACAGTAAAATGTTTTTCGACGTTATAACTGGAAAATTTTCAATCGTAATATAAGCTATTAAAATATTCTATTTCTAGAAGTCGTGAATAAATCTGTTAAAAAACAAGTTCTAATACTTTAAACGAAGAATCATAAGTAAATCTGACAAAATATATAGATTTTAATCCTCTTAACGTGGATATGAAGTTAGATTAGCTTTTCGATATAGTGAATTCTCGATATTTTCTGCCTCTCAATGTATGAAACGATTAATTTTATGTCTTGTATTTTCTTTAAAAACTGGGAACCTATGGAGGTTTTAAGATCTTTGTGGTATATATATTTTAATAAATGTGTCGTTGTTATTGCAACAACTAAACTAAATTCAAAAGATATTAAAATGTGTGTACATATTTTTAATTACACAAGCGACTATTATTTCCATCATTATATTTTGTCAAAATATATATATTTGAAACCATTTACAGTTTAGTTTTTAAATATTTTTGGAAAATTTGAAATTCTAAGAAAATATACGAAGATAAATTTTTTCAAAATGAGTTATTTCTTTCAGATGCAAAACGTAATTTTAATGCCTTAGAAATACTTGAAATGTAACATTTATCAATGTTTTCTTTCCATGTCGCATGCCTTATTCTTAATTGGAAGACAAGACATAATGTGTCATTTACGACTTAAGATTGGATTAAATTTGTGGATAAGCATACACTTATATTTTTATAGCAATTATTAATTCCTTAAGGGATATAATTTAATCAAAATATTGATTGTACTTGAATAATTTTTTATCGTAATAATATTCTTAAAACAATTTTATATACATTTTCTAATCTAAGTGCCACTAAATATCCTAAATATTATCCATTTATACGCTTTTACAAAATCACGGTTCCAAACGTAGTCGGATACCTTAAACTTATCCAACTAACCATAGCATTTTAAATTCTGCGCAGTTAGATTTCACAATGATTTCTGAATAGCTGTATTTTCAAGTGTTTCAAATTTATTCAAATAACCATTAAATTGCAGCAATTACATTTATATACAAATAAAATAATATTTTTTTCTATTATTTCGTTTTAACTTATTTTCATTCACAACACACACAAACGTTTGGTAAAGACAGAATTTCTGAGACTTTAAATATTATCTATAGTCTTATTGACGTAGTATATATTTCAATACGTTATTAAACGCACAATTAAAGTACTATTAAAAATCGAAATGCTCACATTTAATTTAATATTTAAATTAAATTTAAATTTTTAAAAAAAATGTTATTTAATTTCTAGTTTAAAACAATTTTTGAAAGATATAGAATATTTATAAATGTGCTTTTATACAAATAATGTTAATTTTTTTTTTACAAAATATAAAAAAATACGAATAAATATTTCTCTATAGATGAATAAAAGAAATAAGGAAGAATAAAAAGGAAAATTCGTTTTTTAGGCAAGAATAAAAAAAAATTACAGAACAATAAAACGCGTGTTGTATATGTCTTTAAATAAAACAATTAATAATTGATCTTAAGCTTGATATAGGTCAAGGCTTTGTACTACTATGCTCTTATATCAATTTAAGTATGCAAACAAAAAACCAACTAAAGAGTATGATTATTTTGTACTATATCACACACACAATATATATATCAAATTTATCGCAATTTAGTTTCCGCAGAATCGTTTAAAAATTAATCATATTTTTCTTATAAAAAAAATAATAATCTCATAAAAAAAAAAAAAAAAAATAGCAGTTTTATTTTCAACCATATTAAATTTCGGCATATACTAAATTTAGTTTTATATTATTTCTTTTACAAATAACTTAGATAAATCTTCTAATAAATACATACATGCATTTGAAAGATTTATTTAATGTATATAAGATGTACAGAACATTCTGCTTAAATTAGCAGAAGCAAACTTAGTATACTGTAAATAAAAAATACTGAGATCTAAAATTGTCTATTCTGTTGAAAAAAGGTGTTTTTAAATGTTCTAGTGTTTTGGAGTAACTCGAATCCATGTATTTATAAAAGTGATTTATTCCTCAGTGAATAGAGTTTACTGTCTGGTATATTTTATATTTTTTTCCGTCTATTATCATTTTTCTGCGACTGAAATCGCACTTTTGGCTAAGACAAAATAAATTGTTTATGACAGAATTTCAGATAAGGAAATGCAAAGAAAATTACGTGATAAGTATATAAAAATATACCATAACGATATTTGATTCACGGTCGTCTCTTTAAATATTCAATAGAAAATAAATTATGTATACAAAATATCATTTCTTGGTGCACAACATTTTGCACAACTCCTTCTTTAAAAACATTCTTATCCGTTCAAATTTTCATTCTCTTTCTTCCCTGAAAAGAATATTATTTTTTCATAAAAATGTAGAGTTGTTCTGGGTTTTATTCGACAAATTTTGGAGAAAAATTCCTTGAATTTATAAAAAAAAAAAATCACTAAAGCTTAGATTAAATATTTAATAACACAATTATGCATGAAATGAATAAAAAACAATCAAATTAAATTAAAACAAAGGATGGCTCTTGTAGAAAAAAAAAAAAGAATCCGAAATTGCAGTTAACTGTGGCGCTCCCTTCTGAGAGCGCATAACTGTGCGCTCTCAGGTTCGTGTGATGACAAGTATTGGATCAAAAAGATGGGTTTATTTTATAAAATTGGCGATTTTATTACTAACACTTATTTATTTGATTAACATAAACATATATTACATATACATTATCAAAAACGAAAAAAAATTAAATGTATGTAAAGGTAAGAATTTATATATATAAAAATTGGTAAAAATAAACTTTTCAACATTTTTGCATTTGCCTCTTTTAGGGTAACATGTAATATACATTATCATCGCACATAAATAACGAACGTATACGCTGTTTCAGCCGGTGTTTACGGAGACGCATGAGTTAAGCTTAATTTTTTTGTATATTTTTTATTTATTTATTTTACTCTGGCATGACCTCAACATATTTTAAATATCTTGAATTTTGAGTATATGTTTTGTTTTTCTTAAAAATTACGATATAAATACCCAACGGTCAGTGTATTAGACGCATGACGTGTATACTCGTCAATACGCAAAATCCTGCAACTTCTCCATGACGAGTATACTCGTCAATCGCAGTTAACAAGTTAAATCTAAGCCCAAATTTGGATTCGGTTTATCACTGTCAACAAATATGCATTGAAAATCGTTTAACACGAAACTGAGAGGACTGAAGTATTTTTACGTGTTAAAGGACATGGCGAAAAAAAAAAACAAAAAAAAAACACACACACACTTTATTTTCATAGCTGAGTATATATGCATGTATTTTATAAAGACCAATTAAACAAAAACATATTAACACGCACAACAGAATTTAATGAAATTTAAGAATTTTCAAGTTTTTGAAAAAAATATTTATTGAGTTTTTGGAAAATAATCTGATATTTTTCTTTGCATTGTCCTTTTTAGCATCAAAATGCCAACAAGTTTTTCAAGGTCATCCATTTTGATATTCATTTCACCATTGAAATGTGCGTGAAATATTTGCCCATACTTTTCATGATGTTCCTCATTTCGGATGACGTGTGAACAAAAGCTGTAGTACTCATTTCCTTTTTGTCGTTGGAAACTGCATCAATGATGTTTTTTGAGCTTCGAATAAACTCCAAAATGTCTTTGGATGCCATAATTGGAGCTGTACACACATTATCATCATCCACTGCAATGAATTCGTCCGTTGATACAATAGGGTATAGCTCAATAATCCAGAATCTTTCTCAAACAATTCATTAAGTGTCTATCTTAAACGATTTTTATTTCGTTTTAAGAAAAATATGCGTAAAAATACATAGTAATTAGTCGGGATCGTTGCATTGTTTCATGTTATCTGATATTTCATTTTAAGTATTTACGCGTTAAACGTATTTCATTGTATACGTCAGTTGCAAGAAATATTTTAAAAATATCTTCAAAAGTTATTTTTATGCACGTATTTGGTACATAAATTTAGGCTATCCTAATGTTCGTGTGTAAATAAACACCTCTAAATAATGTCGATCCTCTAAATAATGAAGTCGCTAAAGCCCCGAAAAAAAGTTCGTTATATAAAAAATTCGTTATATAGAGGTTCATCTTTCAATTTTCTTTATAAACCACATAAAACAAACTTTAAATTCATAAACACTATATACTAAAAAAATTCATTATTCGCACATTTTTTTGTAAATTAATTTATATTTTTTTTATGTATCCTACCTATCAAAAAAAAAAAAATAAGAAAGAAAGAAAAACTGCAAGGAAAGTTTCTTGACACGAATGTTTTTCTTTGATGCTCAAGCACTTACGTTTTAACATTTACGAGCTACAAGAAACGAAGGTACCAGTTCGACTGATCAACACTACAAATGAACGGATTCTAGTTCACGGACACAGGGACACAAGACAACTCCATTGAAGGTGAAAGGGGATATCGAAGATGCTTACAGTAAACTGGACAGTGGGAGTTAAGGGTTGCACTTCTTAGATGAAACATCCTTAATTCTATTGCCCTCGGCGAGTTCGGCTTCTAATAAAACCAGTTCAAGAATTATGACTACCATGAAATAAGAGAACAACCTGAAATGTCCAGAAATACTTTAAAAATAGGGAGCAAAAAATTAAATCACAATAGAAAAAGTTTGTTATATAGAAAATGCACTTCGTTATTGGGAGGTATTTTTATGAGGAAAACCGTGAACTGTTCTTGGTTTCAGGAAAAAGTTCGCTATGTAGAAAAATTCGCAATATAGAGGTTCGACTGTATTTTTATCTGTAAAAGGCGCCATTCGTCGGCAGATGTGTGTGTGTGTCGTCGAATTTCCACCCCCTTCCCCAAATGAAATTTTAACTTAAAACTCACTACTGCATTAAAATTTTGTGAGAATCTTGACTAATTCAACCAACCAGAAAAATGCCAAAAAGAGGACCATTAATCTTGAAAAGACATTATCCAGAAGGCAATGAAACAGCTGCTTGCCAACTCAATAAAGGCGTTCCAACGCCGTTTCTGATAATGACAGCTCAGAGGGATTACTTTGAGCCAGAACGTTTGATCTGATTATGAATATTTTTTCATGAATGAAACTCAGATATTTTTCATACTACTATGTTTTTCTCTAATTTAATTAATATATTACGTAGTCTAATCTTGCATCTCTCTTGCTGATCTCGAGAACGCTTATGAAGAAAATTACAAAAAGACGTCCCTTTCATATCTTATCTTTATGTAAAAACTTCAGGTAATAAACGGGAGCTCTTTGAGTGAAATAAAAAATGGAACGGATAGAATAAATTTCTTTTTAATATGAACTCATAAGGTTTAAAAAAAAATCTCACTGCTAATTAGAAAATATCGCAACGCATAAGACAAAATACTTGCATTTCCAGTGTGTGTTTAATTCTAATTTATTAAAATTAATTGTTTTTTTATATCCAGTAGGTGAAAGACAAAGTCGCAAAGTAGTATTCGCGATGGTTATTGTCCCAATTATGATTTAAAAAGAGAAGTAAACCAAAACTTTCGAATATTTATTTTCAGAATTGGAATTCGATTGATTTCAACAACATTGATTTACCACAAAGTGTATGTTAGTTCATTTTTTACTGCTTGGAATTTTAAAAGGAAAAAAGTAAAATATTCTTCTTATCACTATCAAAAAAATGATTGAACAATTTTGTTTTCTGTAAGACTTCCTTGCAATATGTTAAGGTTTGAACTTACTTGGTTAATGGGCTGAATTCAAGTGACGTCATATTCACATGATAACTGAAATCACGTGCTTCCATTCAATCAGTTCAGAAATTCATGTTGTATCATTGTCATTTGATAAATGTAATCATACGCTTCCAGCCAATCAGTTGATATGGTTCGCTTTTGCCAACTTTTGTTTTTCACAGGAAATTTATTTTGAAAAGTATGTTATGGACGTTTGGTTCCATAACGTTAAAGAATAGAAAATTGCTTCAAAGAATTCGAAAAACATTTTTATTCTATATGGGCTTAAACGTTACAACTTATCTGATGCCAAAATATGGACTGCTGCCAATCTGGTAAACTGATGAAGGTTACAAAGAAATTGCTTTCAGATTTACAAGTATAACTATAAATACAGTTAGCTTACATAAAATACAAAATATAGTAAATTACAAATGCCTAAATATAAATTATGAAATTCATTTTAAAAATTAATTATTTTTAAAATTATAATGCTCTATAAGTTTATTACATTTCTTTTTGTTTATTGATTACTTTTTAAAGTATAATGTTCTATAATTGTATTATATTTTTGTTTGTTTATTGATTGCTTTTTAAAATATGATGCTATATAATTGTATTACTTTGTTGTTTGCTTATTAACTCACTTGGTTTGTGCAGCCATTAGTTGGCAACGAGTTGAATAATATTTGTCTTATCAAGTATATATTTGTCAACAATAATAGCATGCACAAGTAAACAAAATGCGCTTGATTTAAAAGTATACATACAGTATAATTTTTATTAATTTTGGAAAAACTCTCTTTTTTTAAGAACAAAATTGTAATACTTAAATGTATTTACCTAATTATAAAATTTTAATTTTTTTTTTAATTTTACAAGTAGAGAAAGTATAAAGGTATTGTCAGTTTTGATTTTAATAAAAAACATGGCATCTCATTTTTATGTGACAATCACGAATTTAGACCATTGCCATCTAATAATTTAATGACTTATAATTTTTAAAAAATAATTACAATTCAAATTTTGAAGTTGCAAACATTAAAACAAAGATTTCTTTTCTTTTCAGGTATTCTTTAACATTTTACGGAATGAATTACTGCAATACAGATGACTTCCCCAATGGATTCCTTGCTTAGAAATTATATACCAATACGTTATTCTAAGATTTTTGTAAGTATGTATTATTGGTGCCATTTGAATAGAGAATAAGTTTAGTTATACTACAAACTATACTTTTATTGATTCAATCTTATAAGGTATTCTGTACCAAGGGTCGACAAGCTCTTTGCCGCGGTGTGCCAAACCAATCGACTAATATGATTCAGAGTGTCACATAGTACGACATTTTTGAAACAATTCGATTCCCGCTATAATGCTTGCAGAGTTAAAGAATAGATGTCAATAATATAGAGAGACATTTTATTAATTTTACATCATTTAAAAATATTTCTTAATATAAATATAAGCAGAATAAAATATAACTACTTCTTCAACAAAAAAAATAATAATAAAATTTTACATTTATTATGTACTAGAGTCTTTCGTCAATAAGGAACAAGACTTATATGAGAGAGGCATCATGAAGCTACCTTTAAAATGGCAACAAATTATACTACAAAACGGTGCATATTTGACCCAAATCGGACAATCCGAAACATGTTAAATAAAATCTTGAATTTCAGGCAAAAATAATGAATTTCTTTTTCCCCAACCTAATATTGTATTATACTAGCTGCATGGCCCGGCGTTGCACGGGCTTTCTCTTTCTCTCATGACGCCAGCAATAATGTGCGTGTGTTTGTACGCGCGCAATGTGAGTGATTTCTAAAATTATTTCATTAAATTTCCCTTTTTCGAAATTTGTTCCACATATTTTCAATTTAAGACAGGTTTTTCCCTCTCTCTCTAGCCCGGCATAACAGGGGTTTTTTTTTAGTATAAAATTATTGTGTTCCCTCTTCCCCTCCCCCTCACAGATAAGATATAGCTTCAAATTTCGATGTATGACTTTTAAAAAACAATATTGCGCTAGTTAAAAAATTATTAATGTGAAGCAATAAAAAGTAAACGATTCTAATGCTTAGAGTAAAACACAAAAAACTTTCATCATTTTTTTAATAATAGTTAGTTTCTAAGAAACTAAAGTAATATAATAAATTTCAGATTTTCATGAATCAATCAATCGTTACATATAGTAAGTCTCTGAAATGTCTCTGAAATGTATTTTTATCCAAAATAATAGACGAAGTGCTTTTTAATTAACAAATAATTAATTTAGTAATGAAATAATAGAAATAATTCTTTTAAAAAACATATATATGTATTAATTAAAATCCATTTTCTATAAGTAATAAATAAAAGATAAATTTACAGATAGCTATTAAAACGATTGCTTTTTTTAATGCTTGAATAAACATATATAAAAAGTTAAAAATTCAAATTAATAATAATTTTAAATTTCCACATATATTTCTTACTCCCAAATTTCATAAAGACCCAGTTAAATTTAGGACAGTTACAAATGGTTTTAATACATATATCAGCAAAACAGGCAAAATTCTCCATGAAATATTGCATGATACAATAAATAATATTAAATCCACAGCCATTCTTAAAAATATTAAATCACTTGTTGAAAAAATGAGATAAAAAAATTTATTCAGTCTATAGTTTAGATTTTGAAGATCTATTAATATTGATGATTTGATTAATATACTTGTAAATTTACATAAAGACAATTTATTTAATAATGTTAATTATGATAGATTTGGTTCACTACTTAGGTTTGTACTTAAAGAGAACTATAAATATCATAAAGGTAACTATTATCAGCAGATTAAAGGATTGCCACAAGGTGGCCCTGCGAGCAACTGTCTTGCCAATTTATACTTACATTATTTTGAAAGTAGTTACATTAATAATTCTAAATATTATATTTATCGTTATATAGATGATATAATCATTTTTGGCAAACAAGCCAATTTTATACCTAACATTAATTTTTATCCACAATATCTTAATTTAATACAGACAAATAATAACAAGAATGAAGCAAATTTTCTTTGACATACATGTCAAATTATATGAAAATGTAATAGTTTCTAATATTTATGATAAAAGAGAAGAATTTAATTTCAATATTATAAAAGTTCCTCATTGGGAGAGTAATGTACATGTTTCTATATTCAGAAATATTGTTATTAATTATATACAACGTAATAAATTTCTTGTGTCAAAAAAATCAGACATTATAAATAACTATAAACATTTTACAAAATATTGCTTAAATCAGAAATACCCAATTAATTTTATTAATAGTTTTATAAATAAAGCTATTCAAAATAGTTAGGATTAAAATTCTGAGATTGATAATAGTTTATTACTATAAACAAATATTTTATTGTTATAGTTATCTCCATAATCTAATATTAGATTAGAAATTACTTACTATTATTTTATTCATATTTACTCTGGAGTTATTATAGTTATGCTATAATATGCAACTCTTATTAATTTTTATTTCCATTCTTTTTATTCTTTTGTTAAGTGCTACATTTCAACCATTCTTTTGATTTAAATCTGTATTAGGGTATAGAATCTGGCAACAAATTAATGTTTGCACTCAGATTTAGCGCGGGCTTTGCATTTGTAAGTGCAATTTTTAGGTAAGTTACCTCTATCTTGTAATGGATTTAGATATTCCTATCCATTATTTCCTATTGGTTTTTGCTCAGTGTTATTTACAAAAAAAAGGGAAGGTTGGCTGGCCAAAAACATGTTCAATCCCACTTTTATATAAATTATTTTTTATATAATAGCTGTCCTAAGTCAGTAATGTTCATAACACTGCAGCATCCATTTTATATTTATAATCTCGATTACTCTTTTGTCCTTCATTGTGCGATTTTCCTGCTGTCTATGTGTTTGTCGAATGTTATTGTTTGGATGTTATCTCTTGTTTGTAGAGAATTGGCCTATATATATATATATATATATATATATATATATATATATATATA
>BMAV01015411.1:434859-481719 GCA_019973955.1 Trichonephila inaurata madagascariensis | reverse complement strand
AACAGTATGGGGAGAAGCGTAGATATATATTTACATGTACTGAAAAAAAACATTCAAATGAGAAAAAAAAAACTAACTGATAAAAACATTTTGATATTTTATTTTAATTTCATAGTTTTTCCTTCCACTGTCATTGTTACAAATTTTGTGTAATGAACGCTTAAAATAGTGTAAATAATTTATATCAAGAAGTGTATTACATTAATATTACTTTTTGTATTTATTTCATGTTAAAATCTTGCCACCACCTCTCCCTTCGAAATCTAGTTTTATTATGAAATAAAAAAAATCGTGATTACTCTGATGAACGGAATAAATTAAAAGTGAGAGTGTGCTGAAGCACGGCGTAGACAAAACAAAAGGGATAAAAAGGATAGATGAATGTTATCACGAGCTTCTTTGCAAATGGCAGAATTTTTTTCCTTCTTTCCTGACAATTGTCGTTATATTTTGAAAACTTTCACACAATATCTTTATAAATTATAGCCTGTGTGTTATTCAGATTTATAAGCTATATTATTGTAATGTTTCATTAAAATCCATTCAGTTGTTTTTGCGTGAAAGACGGACAAACATCCTCACAAACTTTCGCATTTGTAATATATATTAGGATGTTTAAACATATTTGTTAAAGAACGAAAGACACAAAATCAAGGATATAATTCATGACCTTCAATTTGATATGACTCTGAGCATCCAGTTGTTAAACAATTCTATTACGGACTCAAAATAATTTTCTTATTAGGAAATATTTTTTACTTAAATATGTAGAACCCAAAGTGGAAAGCAGAGTACATGCAATTTTCTCTCTTCAAACAACTAAATCTCTCCAGGAATGGCTTTCAACAATATACAAAATTGCTAAAAAATTACTTTAGAGTTTTCGTAATTCCGTAATTGTCTATAATTCTGGAGATATTTGTCAAATAAGGTCCGTTACAAATTTATCAACTTCCATCCACTCAAAATATTATAGTGCAGAGGGTCACAGAGAATTGTATCACGTGCCACATTGACACGCATTCTATAGGCTACGGAACCTTGGTCTATACATTCATAATTACGTAAATAAAAAAAAGTGATTCTTTTATATTCACTTCACATGAAACAATTACTTTTAAAGTTTCTTTTATAAACTCTACGTCTCCAAGAAGAGAATATCCATCGTATTCTAGCTTATAAAATATTAAATTTTCCAATAGCAAGCGAAATAAAATGTCAGATACTATGCGCATACCTCTAGCAAGATGACAAAAGTTCTACAAGAAAGCTTTCAAGATGCCCAGTATTAGATTTCTGCTTGAATTATTGTTTCTGCTCCCTCTTGCTTAGAATAAATTTATGTGTTCACTGAATTTTACATAAACAAAGTAAACGTGGTATATTTTTTTTTAAATATGTTTTTGGTTCGGGGCTTTAAATCCACAATGTAATCACATTACGGCAGAGGAAAGACACGCGAGGCAGGAAATTAAGTAAAGTTCAAAAAGATTTTTTAAAAGAAAAAAAAAAATCTGAAAAGAAAAATTTTAACTTCTCTTCTATTCAACCTACTTATTTATTCGACTTCCTGCACCAGTCCTTTTTCCCTACTTTGGAATAAATTCCGCTTCAAAGTTTCTAAAAGAAAAGGAGAAATTATTTTTTCCCTTCCTTATTCTTCTAACATTAAGTTCGTGGAAGTCAAGTGCTTTCAACTGAGTGCACCGATTTAAATTGAGAGAAAAACATGAAAATTTAAAAATGTATTTCGTGTGGAAAAGTTTTTGGTCAATCGCAAACATACTAAGCTTCTTACGCCAATTAACCTATATTAAGAAGGTTGAAACTTTCTAATGACGTTTCAATTGGAATGTTTCTATTGTTATAAGTGTTTAACAAGGTATAGAAGTTTTGTCTAAATTCAGAAATTGACTCATGAGTGATAACTCTTAAGTACAAAAAAAATAGTGATATCTTGTTAGAGAATATTTAAAAAAGTATATATTTTTACAGTAATAAATCCTCAAAGCAAATCAGAAACTATTTATCTCAAAGAGTATACAAGTAAGTTATCGCGTATATTTGTTATAGGTACTTAAATAACTTCAAAGAATTTTGTGACAGAAATTTTAAAATCTTCGTACTAAATTCTTCACAAAACTTTTGTAAGATGCTTAAAATAAAATTCCACTGGACATTTCTTTGGATAAAATTCTTAAAAAGTTTAAATATTTGGTGATGTATCACCTTATTTAGAAATGTTAACAAACAACATTTAAAGTTTTGTTGTTTTTACTTAATCACTATTCCCGAAGAAATTTTCAAAAGAAGTAGGATTATGTCTCATTTACTTTGTAAAGTCGACATTACAGAATGAAAAACAAAGTTAGCTTTATTCCTTTTTTTAAATACTTAAGGTATCCAACTACGTTCGGAACCGTGATTTTAAAAAAGCGCATAAATAGATAACTGTCCTGATATTTAGTGTCACTTAGATTAGACTACATGTATAAAATTGTTTTAAGGACATTTTGACAAAAACATTTATTTTAATACAATATTTTGGCAAAAAATTAACTTAGAATAATCTTTTTTCCAAATGTTCTCCTTTTGTGAAAAATGCTTCTATTATAATAATATTTTACCTGTATACAGTTCAGGCCTCTTCTCAGAGGCTCAATTAGAAGTTTTGAAAAATTCACATTATTTTCAGAGTTACCACCAATTTCAATAATTATTGGCGTTTTTTCTTAAAATTCCTCCCTTCTGTTGTCGTAAAATATGGATAAACCCACTTCTAAGTTATATATTTCAAAAATTCTAGTTGAGCCTCTGTGCAGAGGTCTGAGCTATATACAGGCAAAATATTATTAAAATAGAAGCATTTTTCACAAAAAGAGAACATTTTGAAAAAAGATTATTCTAAGTTAATTTTTTGCAAAAATATTGTATTTAAATGATTTTTTTTTGTCAAACTGTCCTTATAAAACTATTTTATACATGTATTCTAATCTAAGTGACACTAAATACCACAAAAATTATCCATTTATGCCCTTTTGCAAAATCACGGTTCCGAACGTAGTCGGATACCTTAAGTGTTTTATACGTATTTGAAACCGATATAACTTGTAAGAAACTGAAGTAATAGATAATAAATAAAATTACATTAATTACAAAACCAAGATTAGAAAATATATCTTTATTGTACTATCACAAACTCTTATATTTTGTAATATTACTGTGTAATCAATTTTTATTTTCGTTTTTTTGTGTGTGTGCGTATCATATCATAGAAAAAGGCTCTAATCTTGAAAATGTTTTCCATGGTTTTGATTTTAACTCAACCTAATGTATACATCAATGGCATGATATTTCATTTTCCATGATATACTCTTTGTTCGTGTAATTCTTCAATCTGCACGTTCGGAAATAAAATAATGATTGTCTTCTGTCAGGGCCTCAATCAATCGTTTATCAAGAAATAACTGTCTTAGAAAGTAGTAACCGAATAGTATCCCATGTCCCATTGACAATAAATAAATAATAAAAATGAAGTATTTTGTCTTCAGAACCATTAGATCTCTAGTTTGCTGCAATCGATGGCAAAAATCGTTTTTACGCAAATACATCTAAGCATTCATAATTTAAAATAAGTATAAATTTTTACTAACAGTAAATTTTTAAAACTGTTATTTCCACAAATCGATTAAATATTAATTAATGATCATATTTAAAATTGATAAATGAATATTAAATTTACAGCATTAATTAAAATAAATTTTTGAATGGTGCAATTAAAGAACACTTAAAAAATGTTAAGTTTATTTATTAGGAATATTATCTTCATATGTATATATTTTAAAAATCAAAGAAACTTATATGATTTCCATTTTTATATTTAATTGGTCAAAATAACACGCAAAAAATTTAATTTTGCTGTTGGCGAACCGTTACAAACTAAGTACAACATTTAATTTCCAATTATGAAAAATATTTTATATATTAAGTGCTAATTTATTCATGTATAACATTATTCTACATGTATCAAAATAAATTATTTTTATAGTTCCTTGAAAAACTATATGAATACTGTTACGAATTTTGTGTAAATAGTGTAAATAATTTGTATTTGAGTGTTTAATGCGTTTATATTACTCTATGTTATGTTTATTGCATGTTAAAATTGTACCATTCACAAGCAATACCACCCCTTAAGTTACAATGGCGATTCAATGAGAACTTGGCGAAATCTTGGCGGTAGAGCCAAGTTGGCATCATTTTTGGCGACCATTTTGGCGTCATTGGCGACCATGTTGGAGAGTTCGGAACCCTCTGGAATCTTCTAGACAGTAGATTATCTCTCCACTAATGTCACGAGCGGCTATATTTCTAGAAGTTTCTGTCGCGCGTATAAATAAGATGCTCTCCGGGACGGCGATGAGTCTGATTTTAACCAGCGAAGAGTGAGAATTGCTTTGACTAGCGATTAGGTCGGCTGTGCTTGTGAATAATCTTTTACATACGTGTATTTTTAAACATTGCTGATTGTGTTTGATTGCTGTTGAAGGTGGGAAGACTTTCGTAGATTTACTCTGTGAATATTGCTGCTGAATCCTGTATTTAAAGGATTGGAATTTTGTTAATAAATTCGCATCGATCCTGAAGAACTGTTTATTTTCTTTGTGATTGTTTTTGCATAAAATCCCTGAACCCTCGTATCTACGTAACAATACCTTTAAGCCTAATATGCAACTAATATAGTAATTTAAAAGAAATTAAAAAGAAAATGCATTTAATCTTCAAGACAAAAAAAACAATGAAATAAAGAGACTAATGAAAGTAGTAAAAGCCAAAATTTTATTTTGCTTAATATGAATGGTTAAGGCTATTGTGAATTTTTTGAAATATTACAAGTATCTACATTCTTGATATTACATTAAGATCAATGCAGCACACATGTTTGAAAATCCCAATGAAAGCAGCTATCGAAGTTCCCGGGGAAAAAATTTCTCTTCCAGCTTTTATTGCCATCCAGTTCCGTAAGCAAAATCAGAAGCCTCTCTCCAAGCCAGTGTGTCAGAAATCTCAGTCAGCCATCCGTCATCCAGCCATATTTATAGGATATTTCATGAAGTCATAATCGGGTATATTGCCTTTTCAAGACTCAAAAGTCAAATCCGTATAAACCCTGTTGAGGTCAAAAGACATGTTAAGGAAAGCTTCTACGAAGCATATACAGTCATATGTACAAGGAATATCAGTTCACTCCTTGGAGTTGAAAGAATGCTCTAAGTGCAGTGCAGTGCATTGTAGATAGGTGGATCAGGTGCACGGTTTAATGTAGAAAAGATGGCTCAAGTGCAGAATGTTGTGAAAAAAAATAGTGGCCGCAGTGGGAGTAGTAAAGAAAAAAGTTATAAAAAATATAACTATGTACAAATTATAAACATAACATGAAGAAACTAATTATTGCAATCTTTCATATGAAATTCCAGAAATCTTAATTTTCTTCAAACGCTTGAAAAACTTCTTGACCTTTCCGAAGATTTTTCTTTTTTTCTGTTTTTTTATAATCTATTGCAATTTCTTCAGAATTATTCGGCAATTGACAGTCGTTTGATTCCTCGGGTGAAGCAACAGTTGGATTAGTGTCAGCGAAAACATCATCATGTGAGGAATTTTTCTCTGAAGAATTTTCTGAATAATTGTTGGGAGTAGATAACTTAGTTGTTTCGATGATTTCAGAGACGTCAGTAACAGCAGCATCTTGTGTTTCATTAGTTGAAATCGGAAAGAAATGATAATTTTCATTGAATTCTGGAAATCGATCTTTCACATCAATTGAATTTGTGAAACTTTTGATAAGTTCAGGTTCGTCAGCTTCAAAATCATCATTTCTGAAATAGATTGCATCTCCTCTATCATTGAACCATGAATTGTCTAAAGTATTTACCAAAGATTCTTTTGCTGCATCTGGTAAGTCATCTGTTTTCTCTTCAGAAAGACTAACAGATGAAATTTTGAAAGGGGTATGCTGCTTTGGTGTTTTCGGCATTTCAACTGCGTCTACAGAGAGTGTTTTTACACTCTTGATTTTATCCAACAGTGTAGTGTCGGACACAGGTGAATCAACATTTCCATCGCCATTTTATTCATAAATATAATCAGGCCAATTGTTTTCCAGATTTAAATTATTAATCCATTCTTGAGCCCTTGAAATTCTCTCAATATATTCGAAAGAATTTCTATTATCCTTCTGAATAACATCATTTACTTTTTTCCTAGAATGGAATTTTCGCTCCAGAAACAGAAAAGAAATGCAAAATAAGTGGATCAACACGGCCACCAAATAATGCACATTAACCCTCCAAGCGGTCTGCACGTAAAATCCCGTCATTCCACAGTCATCTCCAGAATGGCAAAACTTTACGTGCAGACCGCTTAGAGGGTTAAAGTTAAAAGTCATTTGATACATGCACCATAGCAAATGCATAGCAGCGAAAAAAGCAGCCAAGACTGCTTGAAACATTTTCACTTTTGATAAAGCAAAAACGTTTCTCAAGATTCAATTTAAGCACTCAAAACGCTCGAATAAAAATTCCAACCACACAGTTAGATATCTAACCAATAAATGTGCAAATATTATTCATTCTTTTCATTGTTAATGTACAGTTAACAATAGTGCTTTATTGGAAACAATGAATTTTGTCATTTCAGATTGTAGTCAAGTTTTAAAGGTAGCAATGAATATTTTTTTTACTGTTTGGTTTAAAATACTCGCATAAATTAGGTTTTTTCAAAAAACTTTACAATATATTTTAATACGTTTAAGATGTAAGAAATTGGATGCTCTTTAGTGTTTTGTCAACTAAAATATTTAGGAAACGATAGATGACTGATAAAACATTAATTTATATTAACTTCATTAAATATAAAAAGATAAATAAAACACGATTTAAAAATTATTCACAGCTATGTATTATTTCTATTCTTGTGATTCATAACTCCTTAATAGATCTTTCAATTGTGATAGTTTTCGTGGGATCCATAATTTTATAATGTTCTTTACACGATTTATATGATTATAATTCCAAACTCAATACTAAGATAAATATTAATTATTTTTCTAGTATGTTATTTAAAAAAATATGATATGCTGTCTTACGAAATTGTAGTGATCCCATGACCTAAATTAGAAAAAAACCATTAGTACTTTACTTTAAATTCTGAGTTTTAAATAATTCGTAATAATCTTCAAGCATATAAGTCATTTTAAAATTGTGTTTAAACAACAACTTATGTTGAAAATTTCATTAAAATAAATAAAAGTATGTTTGATTGTCCCACTGAAATGGGATTTTTAAATAACAATACAGTTCAAAATCTTTAAAAATTATATATATTTCTCAATTTTTATGATTTGTGTATCTTTTCGGATCACAAAATATATAATACCACAAGGTATGAAATTGAAAGAAAATAATATAAAGAAATATACTAGAAAATAAATTAAATCATTAATTAATATAAAACTTTTAAGAAAAAAACATATTAAATTTATGCAATGAATATTGTCGCTTAAAACCAAATTTAAGTATAATAAAAATATCGTACTTAATTAAGGTATCCGACTACGTTTGGAACCGTGATTTAGGCAAAAGCGTATAAATGGATAATATTTATGAAATTTAGTGTCACTTAGATTAGAAAATGTATATAAAATTGTCTTTAGAATAGTATTACCATAAAAAATTATTTAAGTACAATATTTTGACAAAAAAGGAACTTAGAATGACCCATTTTCAAAATATACTCCTTTTGTGAATAATGCTTCTATTATAATAATACTTTGCCTGTATATAGCTAAGACCTTTTTACAGGGGCTCAACTAGAATTTTTGAAATATATAACTTAGAAGTGGGTTTATCCATGTTTTACGACAACAGAGGGGAGAAATTTTAAGAAAAAAAAACGCCGATAATTATTTTAAATGGTTGTAACTCTGAAAATAATGTGAATTTTTCAAAACTCATAGTTGAGCCTCTGTACAGAGGTCTGAGCTATATACAGGCAAAATATTAATACAATAGAACCATTTTTTACAAAAGGAGAACATTTGGAAAAAAGGTTATTCTAAGTTAATTTTTGCCAAAATATTGTATTTAAATTTTTTTTTGTCATAATGTCCTTAAAACAATTTTATACATGCATTCTAATCTAAGTGACACTAAATATCATGAAAATTATACATTTATGCGTTTTTTTAAAAGCATGCTTCCGAACATGGTCGGATACCTTAAGTAAACACAACAAGTTTAAAAAGTGTCCACAGTTTTGGCCACCACTATATATATATATATATATATATATATATATATATATGCATATATAGGAGAATAGCGGCTTATTCACTCATCACGAAGTATTAGACCGCATACTTCAAATTTAGCAGCCATGTTACCTTTGTTCATTTGAGATCCTCCTCTAAGAATGAGTTTCGTTGAGTGAGGGAATATTAACATCGCATTTTCAGCTACACGAGTGCTTTTGGCGATGGATCTCGTAATTTTGAACCATGGTCAAGTAACGAGGACGGCACCTGAGCTGGCATCCCCTCTTCTAACTACCACACCAACGGGAGGACGTTTGAGCTCTCCAGAAATTTAACGTGCATCGCTCCCCTACACGGCGGGTCTTCAGCGGCACTGGGCTCGAACTCATGACACGCCGGCCACATGAGTTTCTTTGAAATCGTCTACAAAGGACAGAGGTGAGGCATGTGGAGGTGTAGCATATAAAAAGTTCCCACTTTTGTACAAGTAGACCCATAAACTTGAAATTTGTCATGCGTGTTTACTTCGTTCGGTAAAGATCCATGAAAGGTTTTTGTGAAAATCGTCTACCAGGGAGATTTCAGGGGCGTTCAAGACAAATGTTTCCGTTTCTGAGCTATTAAACCTACAAACTAAATTTAGCAAGAAAGTTTCTTTTGTTGATTAGAAATCTTTTTAGAGCTTTGAAAATAACTCCCAAGGAGAAGTTACGTGAGTGTAAATAATACATGTACTTCCTCTTTAGAAATCCAAGCCCTATCATTTGTAAATCAAGAGGCAAAGGTCATAAGAAGGTCTTGGAATACGATAAAAGCTTAATTCTAGGATTTAGATATCAATAACTTAAAAACAATATTTAGTCATACAACTTCATGAAGTATCCAGCGAAGCGGATGAATAATGGATACTCTTAAAAATTCTGCCGTTACATTTAATTATGTCTGCTCTGGAGTTTTATAAAAATGTTAGTATCCTAGATATTCTGTTTATGGAGTAAATAATACAATACTAAGAAAGTGCAGAACAGAAAAATCGTTTTTGGAGTAAGTGAGACATCAAGCGTGAAAAATGCCCTGTATTACTGGATTTTGGAAAAATGCGAGTTGGAGATTATATTTTTCACACATAATCGGATTTATTGCTTAAAAGTTTCCTGAGGATTTCTTTAATACTTAGACACCTAAAAGTACTCGAATACTTTATCGGATAATCCTGTCTTAAGTGAAAATTGTGAAATCCTTACGGTGAAAAAGAAAAGCAAATTAAGAAATGTTTAACATTGTCTAAAAATTCTGAGACAGAGAATCAAATATTTATCATTTCATAACTTACGATAAAAGTAGTAACATACAAACAGTTATTACCTCACTACATCAATATGTTTTATTTATTTTTTTGCAATATAATTATACTCTCCATAATGCTTAAATAATAATGGTTAATATAAAATTGAAATTATTTTAATTGTAGGATTTCTTCTAAACATTATTTAAGTAGTAAAAAAGCAAAAATTTCACGTTTATTTGCTTTTTCAATTTTGAAACTAAAAACTAATTTTTTTCTACTAATTCTAAGTTAGTAAATATTGTAAGCAGAAAATTATATTCAGTTTATTGCTTAAACAGGCACAAACATCAGAACAAAAATTCTAAATGAATTTATTTTCTTAAAAGAACTTTATTCTAATTTATCAAACTGCGGTTGCATGGTTTTATTTTATTTGATTAATTTAAACTTTTATGACAAATTGAACTGTTTCCTTATTATTTGAAATAAATCTTCCAAATATTTTCTCAATGTTTTGTCTCACTCTATTTTGTTATAAATAATTCTGTGTTCCAAGTACTCTAATTATAGAAAAACAAAATATTATGTATTATATAAATTCTTATATTAGATTTTATTTCCTTCTATATCTTACACCATTTTAAACTTCATTTAGAAAACAAATATTGCACCGTAAGCCCAATGAAATTTTTAGAAATTTTTCCATGAATTCATTATGCCAATTTTAGGGGGCCACTCCAAATGAAAAAAAAATGTGTATTTAAAATCTTTTAATACTAATCACTTAAACATGACATACTTTTGTTCAATATCTAGAGAAACTCTTTGACATTTTAAAAATAAAACTGTAAAATTACTGTGTTATACAGGAAGATACAAATTCCAACATTTGCTCACTATCATACTCTTGACTACTCTTAAGGCTACCGGGTGCCCTCTGTTTGATTTCAATAAATATGATTTTCTATTAATTTGAAAAAGTCAATTTTGCGTTCGTAGGAATATATGTGTCTTCAGTAATAACTGGGTGATAACAATATTTTCTTTGCTCTGAATTATTATTCCAAACGTTTGAATTCTACGTTGTTAATGACATCCTAATGTCCTTTCTATCAACATTTGCAAGAGAGCATTTTTGAAGCAATCTGGAATGCTATCTGCAAAGCTTGCAGTTATCAGCTGGTCGTGAATGTCAAAGAGTCCAGATTTTGTACGAGTATTTGAATCATGCTTTTGTTAAAATCATGTCATGTGGAATAACGGAAAATGTGATATATGGAATCCATCCGGTTCCTAATGTCTTTGAAATAGTTTTCAACACAGGTATCATCCTTGACATCTGACTAAGATTTTAAATAATAATTTATGACACCCATTGACCAAGTTTTCAGATTTAGTGACTAACCAGTTTTCTATGACCGTACTTAAGGGGGTTTAAATTTATTAGTCCTCCTTACTAATCTTATGGTTTCACAATAGGGGTTCAGACTACTTAAAAAGTTTATTTGAGCTGTGGGCATTCACCTAGCAAAATCGATTAATTACATTCACAAACAATTCATTAAAAATGCAAAAAATTAAAGAAGCTCTAAGCTTAGACTAACAGGATTGATCAAAATTACACAAAAGATATTTAACGGAATCCAATGATCACAGTCGTGCTGGTTTGAATTCATCCAAATGATTTCCAAAAATAATTCAGCAAATACTATTTTCCGAGAGGCTGAAGAAATATCGTATAACCTGTATTCTGATCGGGTTCTAATTCCTAGCATGGAATTAACAACAACAACAGTACATTTTTTATTAGTCATCTTTTTATGAATTATTGGACAATTCATAAGACTCTCACGTTGAAAAATCTTTAATTCTTTTGTTAATGTGAGGTAACAGACTTAATATATAGAAATGCGCCACGTGTGTTGTCCTCCCTGTAGACGTGTTTTACAGTGGGAAGGTTGTGTTTTAAATGCAAAGTTTGTGTCCCAGCATGAACTTGAAAAATAATATTATGGCTAAATAAAAAATGTGACCAGGGTCAATAGATCGCCTTTGGAGACAAATTTGGTAAAAAATACGATATCACCGAGATATCATCGCGAAGTCTCTAATATCGACTCTTCCAGAAATTCCCATGAAGTGTATTGAATTCTGAAGAGAATTCAGTGGTGTGCATTGGCTGCAATAACAAAAAGACTATCTAAGTCCGTAATAGTAGAACTGCCTAGAGAGCCATTTCCGGAATATTGTAAGGCTTATTATATTAAAGAGTACGCTTGGCACTATTGTAAGTAATTTATGGTAACATTTATTGTTGTATATGCTTCGATTTATATTCGTATGGTCCTCTGTTTTCCATTAGTAAATCTATTACCATTCAAATAACTGGAGTTATTTCCTGCTGTTTCACCACGCTAATTTGCAAAAATATTATAAATGGCTCTACCTAATGAAGAGAAAAACTTATAATAATAATAAAATAATCTATGCTTTTTCTATTCTTTGGTAAAAAGTGAACATAAATTTTTAAATAATTGATAAATTAATGTTAAATTTCACAGATATTGCTCCAAGCCCAATTGGTCAGCATGTACATTAGACATGTTGTAAAAATGTACAAAAGCCAGCCGTGTTTTTGTACATTTTTGATATATTTTGTCGAATGTTCATCTTACCAAAACTTATCAATTTAGAAAAGGAAGTGTTTATTACTGAGTAACACTATAATCTGTGACTTTTTACTTGGAATTGCTTTAGATTTTATTTATGACTATGAAGACTCTAAAATATACATCAGGTTAAAGTACATGGAAGAAAATGTTTGTAGATGTCACAATATACGTTAAAATATTGAAATATTTTATTGTAAGGTACAAAAAAATGCCAAGGTAGTTTTAAGCATTATTATTACCGTAACTTAGATTTAATAGGCAAACAAAATATTTTCATTTTACGTAATATTTACAACGACTAGACAAAAAGCAAGTAACTATAAATAAGGAAAAAAGGCGATCACTTTTTTCCAAAAAGCAGATAAAGCAGAACAAGCAAAAAACCTTTATTGCGAACCTTTTATTAAACGCAAAAACATAATAAAGTGCACCAATAAAAGCTTACTCATCACTTACCGTGTTGATTAAATGTACCAATAAAAATAATTTATAGCTGAACAATATAACTAGGTGAAAAGCAATAAAATTCTTTTGAAACAGAGAACAAAATAAAATGTTTTAACTTCATAAACAAATCGATGTCGTCAACAACACTTAGGAACTCTGGAAAACAAAATCTTTTGTGCTTTAGACACTCGTTTTTCATTTGCTCCTCTCGTTGCCAAAGCATTTTTGTTCAAAAGATGTTTATTTATTTAAAGGATTTAAATAATATTGTCTGTTGGAATGTTATTTTACTAACAGTAAATATTCCATTTCATTCATGGAATAAATTTTTAACACTAGTTTAATGTATTTAAACCAGCGTTTCTCAGACTGTGGGGCGTCCCCCCATCAGGGGGACACGAGCATATTGAAAAGTCGAATTAGAAGATTATTTTAAAAAATTATTAATTTACTGAAAGCAAACAAAAAGAAAAACATTCTTACAAAATAAATAAAATACACATTTACACTGATATAATACACTTATATAAATATATCAGTACTGCACAATGTATTTTGTAAATAATTTAACAATATTAAGTTAAGAAGAAGTTTAATAATTACCAGTGACCTCATGGGCTTGACATATATAAAATTATATACAAAAATTAACACTTATCTTAATAATTTGTTTTGTTTATAATTAATCCCTTAACTGCCGATTAATAGTTACGCAATTCGCTCCCCAATGACACCATTTTCCACATAGAGGTGCTATGTGGCGTATGTGATGTATTCGAAGGGGGAGGGAAAGAAAAGGAATAAATAAGTAAATTGTCTGAAATAAGAAATCCTTCGCAAACTCTGTCAAAGTCCTTTTAATGCATTCGAAAGCCTTCGGGATAATTTTATGGATAGCAGTGCACAGAAAAGATTGTAACTCGGAACGACGTATATATAAGCTCAGGACAATTAACGTTTTGGCTGAGCAAGACGTATATATAAGCCAGTGACACTTAAGAGGTTAAAATCATATTGTAACTTTAGCTCAAAGTATAGTATTTTTGAACTCAAAACATTGTTATTCTATGGAAGGGGTGGGGGGGGCGTTATGAAAATTCTGATTGATTATTGGATCGCAAATATTGAAAGTTTGAGAAGCACTGATTTAAACAAGAAACGCTTGGGAAATAAACAGAGCCATTTATATTAAGTAAATTTATGAATCCTTTCAAAGTTTTTCAAAAGATTTCATCTAAACACGATAAAAAAAATTTTTGATCCTATGGAAAAATGCCTTCTTACTATAAGACTTATGAGTGTCTTAATATTCATACATATATTTTACTATCCCATTTTGCTGGGTATTTCAAGATGTTGTATGAATATATAAGTTATTGAGATATCTAAATCTTAGCACTAAGCGTACGATTGTATTGAAAATTCTTCTGATTTAACCTTTTCTCCTTTAATTCTTCTGATTCTGATCACCTCATGATTTAAAAAGGACATAACTTGAATTTCTGAAATTCTCGTAGAAATTTTAAAGTAGAAATTTTAGATTTATTTTACTTCTCCCTTCCCCCATATAGAATTTTTGCAAAATCTATTTTTAGTGAATCTCTTCTCATCAAAATAAGCACACTTGCCAATTTTTTTTATTATTGATTTATTTAAGCGCCCCTGCAACCTCTTCTGAGACGATTTCCGCAAAACCTTTTTTAGCGAATTTCTACTTACGAAAAGAAGTGTAGTTTCACGTTTGCAAGTCTATTAGTTCACAAAATGGAATTTTGGTCTATGACGCTCCCCTTCAACCCCCTCGGGCAGGGGTAGCGAACCTTTATGGATCAACATGCCATTTTTTCTAAAAAATAGTTTAATGAGGTATAGACGTGCCGTCAAAAAATTTTGACTCGTGATTAGTGGACAAATAATCATGTCAAAATTAGTTTCAATCAACAAGTTTCTGGCGTTATTTACTACGAAAAAATACCTTTTGCACTGTATAGTTGCAAATGTTTTAGTTCTACATGTAATTCAAATTAAAGTTACATTAGTGTGACTTCTGTTTTTGCAGATTGGATGAGAAATAACTTATATTAAGATTGTAAAATATTGCTTTTAGTAGAATGCCTGATGAATTGGATTCATCTTCCAAATGGGTTTTGAATAATTAATTATTTTTGCTGTGGTTCACTTTTTTGACAAGAGGATTTGTGATTTGTTTCAAAATGCCGTTTTACAGACGATGTTCTACATACCATTGTTCCAGAACATAAAACGAACGCCACGTCGCCTTTACTAATAATGCCATATTTCTAGATTCACCAAGTTTGAAATTCTTTGTTACACTTACTATCTTGAACTTCTTGTTCTTTTGTTCAACTAGCCATGTTAAATAACAGTTAAAAATCGTAAAAATAACACAAATAAACTTTAACCCTCCAAGCGGTCTGCACGTAAAATTCCGCCATTCCAGAGATGCTTTTTCTGCCTTCAAGCAAGATTCCCAAAAGTGGCCGAGCCGCATTCTTAAAAATACGGCTCAATCGCTTTTGAGAACCCCACCTAAAAGCAAAAAAATATGTGCGGCGCATTTTTGAAGTATCTCCAGAATGGCAAGACTTTAAGTGCAGACCGCTTAGAGGGTTAAACTACAATAGTTCAATGAAATTGATTATGCTATGCATAGACAAATTTTGCATCATAAGCAACTGTAGTCCACGACGTAACTAAGGCAGGACAATAACAAACAAGCGTGCTCCTGGCCGTGCTTGTTCGCTATACTTTATAGTGAACATTGTTATTTTGAAATAAAATGCAAACCATTTTGATTTCTGGTTGTGCCCAAAATATTGTGTCGCGTGCCATTGATGGCACGTGTGCCACTGGTTCGCCATCCCTGCCCTAGGGAGTCGATTTACGCTAAACTCATTCTTAACGGAGCTCTATTGAACGAAAGAAGCACCTTTACCAAATTTTGTGGGTCTAACAGCTCAAAGACGGGACTGTATATTTATAGAAACTCTTAACTGCTCTCAACAGCCCTTGTGGGTCGATTTTCGCAAAACCCCTTTTTGTAGGGAATCTCTTCTCTATGAAAGGAACATGTCTGCTAAATTTCAAATCTGTAGGTCAAATATTTGAAAACCGTGAACATTTATATGTAACAGTACTCAACCCTTCGTAACTCGCCTTTGGGGTTAAATTTTCCGAAAACTCTTTCTTAGCGGATCTCTACTCCATGAAAGGAACACGCCTACCAAATTTCAAGTCTGTAGTTCTAATAGTTTCGGAGATATCATGAGATGAGTGAGTCACTTTTATAGTTTATGTATTTGGTAAAAACAAGTAATATATAAAAAAAAAACAATTAACGGCAATTCCTACTTTGTTAGTAAAAACGTACTGGCACCATCTGTTGCAGCTAATTGTAACTACAAAGCAAATAACGCAGAATAAATTTAAAATTAAAAAATAAAATTTAGTTAATGAATTAATATTTGAAAAAACTGTATTGATATCAAGTGTCATCCATTACAAGTTTAAGAAAATGTATTTGAATTTGATTGGATGAATAAAAATTATTTTATTAACGATTGAAAATTCCAACAAGATAAATAAAAATTTAGAGAATGTGAACTAATAGTAGGAATTGAATATATAATTATTTATTATACATTATTGTGATACTGGATTCTTTCAAGCATAATAACTTGTTTTCATAAGTTTTCTAAGTTAATTATTGTTTCATTATACAAATGAATTTAACAAAATAAAGCACATTTTGTGAATCTCGCATTTTTTTAGTGTGTTCAAGAAACTATGTTCAAAATTTTTATGTTTTACTATAGAGATTTAAGAAGTAGAAAAATATTTGTCATTAATGTTAAATTGATTGCGTTAAAACAGCAGTTGTACGAAAATAAGTATTACTTTTGATTTCTATAAGTTTTAAAAACATTTAGTTCAATACTTAAACATTAAAATTATACCAACTAACTATTAATTTAACTACTTCACTGATTATTCAAAATTAAATCGTTAACTATCTTTGGAAATTTTGCTTACTACTTTCTCTTGCATTCGTCAAATGTAATAAAGTTATAACGATTTACAACTTCTCGTTATAATAATTATTTATAACTTCGTGTGTCTTCGTTAAAACTTTTAATAATTCTTTTAATACTTTTACGTACTTTTTAACATATATTATAAGAAAATTTTTATTTTTCAATCAAATGTTTTGTAGAATCTTCGCGAATGAATTGCGCTTTGTTTAGAGACTCTAATAAGTTGTTTTATTTAATGTTAAACTCTTTCTCTTAATTAATACATTTTTAACACATATTCTTCAGTTATTTCTGTGCATTGTTTTTTTTTTTAATTTCTGTATGTGAGTTTATCGGATATTTCTAGAGATTTTTAGGTCATTATAATGAGCATTGTGCAGTAATATTTTAACTGTAACGAAGAATTTTTTATGAATTTTCTAAAACATTTTCTTGCCCTTTATGAGAAGCTATTTTAATACTTTTGATATTCACAGAGGAAAATACATAAGAGGAAGTTGAAACTAAGTTATGTGTTTAAATACTAATAAAAAATTGCAATAACTGAAATCCGAAAAACTAAATTATTACAAGGAATAAGTTTAGTTTTAAATACATTACTTGGGTTTTCTTTCATAATTTAAGATTTTTTGTCCTTTTATTGGTACATATTTTTTTAAACAGTGACTGTTTTTGTGTTTTTTCTTTTTTAAACATATTTTTTGTCTGACAAAATCAGAAAGTAAAGCATTTAAGAAATAAACAAGCAAATGTAGATCAAAATATTTTTGTAAGAAATATTCAGATTAATATAAATTAGTTTATAAATTAATATAATTTAACATACTTCTTTAAGTATTTACTTACCTACAAATTTCCTGCTTACTGATTTTTTTTCTGCGGCCAGTGTTATTGAGAAGCTTTCCACCAAATTTCAGATCTGATATCAAATTAGTTTCTAAGATATTTGTGAAGTTTTTTGAGCTATGGTTTTGGTTTTGGTTTCGGATTCATTTTAAAATAGTTTTCACTCTTAAAGTGAAATATTTATTAATTAAAATTTTCATCACTAAATTCCTTTCTGCTTGACTATGTTTTGAGTTTTTTGAATCTTCATAATTAATTAATTATAATTCATTCAATGTCAATTTTTACTTTAAAAAATTGTTTATACAACTTAGAAGCTTTATCATTAATTTCTTTCCTGTCGAGAAAATTAAGTTTTTCCAGTTGTTGCCATGACCAAACCAATCTCACGTTGCTGTGAGAAACAATATTTCGAAGAGATGGAATATTACTGAAAATGATGTATCTAAAAATCAGTCTTTAGCTGATACTACAATTACACTTGCGAATACAAGTATTCCGAATTCAAGTATTGCACATAAATCTGAATATTTCCTTGATGGACTAAATTAAATTATACTAAATATACTGCTGTACTATATTTAGTATTTTAAAGTCGAACAACAAGAGCTAAAACTTTCTAAATTGCCCAATTTAAAACTGAAAAAAATCAAATTTTATGAACAAACCTTGCTATTTTAATAATTTAAGTTAGTAGCATTGTCGTTTTGTATATAAATGTTTTGTGTTTCAAAACTTTTGTGAAAATATTAGGTTATGATTAAGCTGAATAAACTGTCGTCGTAACAAATGCTATCAATATTATGCAAAAATATTTTTGAATTAAAAAAATTATTTTCAATCATGTTTAATTAAAACAGTATTTTAAAGTAGAACATACTTGGAAAATAACATATTAAAAATTTGATTTCACGGGTATTATGATTTTTTGTTTTATGCGTTTATAAACTTTAAATACGTTTTTCTCAGACTTTCAATTTTGAAGGTGTATAAGTGTTTTTTAATCCCTAAGGGGGGCTTTTTTTCTGTTCATCATAGAGCCTTGAATTTTTCTGTATCTACTTCAAACGTATGTTCTGTAAAAGTTAGTATGGATTTAGGGCTGGGATCTCTAATTATTTTTTTAAATATGCTAATGCTACTATTTAAAAAAATTTCGTGATTTTCCCAGGATATTTTTGAAAAATAGTTATTAAACATCAATAAGAGAATACAGTTTAAAATTCATACTAACTTTTGTTCGCAATAATCTAAGAAAGATAAATAACTTAAAATGCTTCAAAAATTTTAAGAAGTGAGCATTTTATAAAAGTTCGTAAATAACTTCAAAGATTCTTAATTATTTATTTTTCAAATTGTAAGACAATGGCCGATCAAACTGACTTTCTACTTTTAAAAAAAATCCACTTAATAATATAATCTGAATATAAAACATAAATCATTTTTATTGTTACTGTTTCCAAATTTCTTTTTAAAAAAAGAGTACTGTGCAACCTGTAAGCAAAACTTAAAAATATTATACTGTTAAGTTAAATATACTGTTAAGAGAGATAAGTAAAAGTGCCCATATGAATTGCTGAAATACATCATTGACACAGGGAAACTAAAAATTAACAAAATAGAAAATTTGGAACTGTCGTAAATTTTATAAATAAAGTTTTAAAACAATTTAAAAAAGTATCTAATTTGAATTTTAATATCGATTAATATAGGTAAAAACTATTTTAGCTGTACATAAAATGATTATTAGATATTTAATTCCCTTTAAATATTATAATTTGATTAAATGCAATTTATCAATATATCGACCCAATTATCAAAAAAAAAAAAAAAAACGCTTATTTTCTAAACCCCAATTTCAGCGATCAATTCCAGAGAAAGTTGCTTAATACATAGTAAAGAATTCAATAGCCTCCCAAACTGATTTTTTTCGCCAAAAACTTGAAACTTTTTGTAAAACTTTTGCGAGAAACTCGAACTTCCTGGAAACTTCCTTGTCAGTTCAACTGACCGCAGATTCTCGTGTGTTCACTTACAAACTATTCTTATCCACTTAAAATCTTTTGAAAAAAAAAGAGGAGCAGGTGTGTGATAAGCATGTATTAGTTCAATCGAAATTTTGCTTTATTTTTATTTATTTATTTTGCACATCATCTTCAATTTTTCTTTTTTATAATATTTTCGAAGCCTTGATTAACTCATTGCATACGAGTATTTTTAGAATTTTTAATATTTTTATTTGTATACTTTTAAATATTTTCTAATAAATAATATCTGGAAATTTATTTTTAATATCTTATTTTCTAGGGAAGACAAATTGAGTGAACTTTTAATCATATGTTAATTTTATAAATAATGAAGTTAAGTGGTTATGGAAAATTCTATTCTCATTTCCTTCATTTTTTAGAATAAATTATTTCTTAAGAATATGTTTAAACTATACAATTCGAGTTAATTGGGATAAACATATTTTTCTTTATATATGTTCGTATATGAGATTACTAGTGATCTTCCGAACCAACTCAAAATGGTTATATCTGCATAAAGGAAGTGTGACATATTAACCTCGACTATAATTTACTCGTTTGACTGGTTTTAGCTCGTCAGTATCTCAGTTGGGAGTTTTTAGTGAGGCCGCTGATGGTTATAATTTGGCGTTCTGTGTAATACATGTTACTTCTGCTTGATCAAAGATGGATATTATTTCGTGTGTGTGTGTGGGGGAGCGTTCTAAAATAATCCCCCTTAATGTACACACTTCTATGACTGTGAGATATATAGCTACGGCAGTTGGTGTGGACAAATAAAGTGTTTCAAGATTTTTAAGAACATTTCCAGATTCCGGATCATTGTGGCCAAAAAGAAAAGAAAAACATTTGCGCAAACGGGAAACTACTTCAAAAACTGATAAAATTATAATAAGAAATATCAAAATAAATCCAATAAAGACCAGCATTGACCATCTAAGGAATTTATTGCATTATGGTGTCAAAGTGAGTATCATAACTGTATCGAAAAAACTTCTGAAAGTTGACCGTAAGGCTTCGAAAGACCGAGGAAAAAACAACTAACTCAGAAAAGAATGAAAAATCGTTTAGCAGGGGCCAGAAAATACTAATCATGGACTGTTAATGACTGGAAGCAGAAAATTTCCAGTGATGAAACACATTTATTTCTGCAGGGATACAAATCAAAAGTAAAAACTCTGAGACTAGACCATGTTCAACAGACTGTAAAACACCCTTCTAAACAGCTGGGTTTTTGGGGGGGTTCACAACAAATGGCCCTGGAAACTTAATTCTACTTAAAAGCGTGTTTAATTCTGTCAAATACGTAAAAATATTACGAAGTAGGCGTGTCCCATTCAGGGAAACATTGGACGCTACATTTCAACAACAATTGTAACAATTCGTAATTTATCCAGACTTTTATGCGGGAAAATAAAGTAATTGATTGTCCTGGTAATTCACCATACCTAAATCCTGTTGAGAACTTATGACATATTCTCAAGAATCATTTAGTTAAATTGAATTGAAAGACAACAGAATAAGTGATAAAAAGTTCTATGCGTGGGATTCCATGATGATGAAGCCCTAAAACATAAACACTACACTAGTGGAGTGAATGCCAATAGGTGCTGAAGAGGTCATTTCTGTTCAACAAAGACATATTTATTATTAATATAGAGATTTTTCAGTCTACTTAATGTATGAAATGATTAAAATTTAAAGTATTTGAAAAAAAAAGTTTGTTTTTTTCATCATTTGTCCCTATTAATTTGAACAGTATATTATATATTGTGTTATAGCTAAATTTGTATAAACAATGAAATAATCATATATTATTTTTTCTAAAACCTTATTCAAACATATACTGATTAAAAAAAATCGGAATAATTTTATAAACTAACATTATTTAATTACAAACTTTCAAATTTATTACATATTTATATAACTATCTTATTTCAAAAGTTTCTATTTTAACTATTCTTCCTTTCAATTTAAAGTAATCTTTCTCAGTATAAAGCATTTAATTTCAATTAAAAAACAAAATTTATTTCAAAACTTGCTAGTTCCCATCCTTTGTTCATCAGTTGATTCTTTCGAAATCAATTAGGGTATCTCACTAATAATTTCTTTGCGTGTTTTTGTGCAATATTCTATTAACCCCATAGTGTATTTACTTAGACTAGTTTATTAGACATTTTTTTAATAACATGTCATGATACATGCATTTGAACTCTATGAGACCAACAAATACCATTACAAAAGTATTTTTACCATATGTCATATAAGACCGACTATTATGAAAAATCCTATGTCTAACATCTTACTAAATCATCCTATGTCTTACTAAAATATTTAACCCTTTATAATGGCCGTGGGAAGTGTACTTTTACACAGACTTCAGCCATGTTTAAATGCAATGTTAAAAGCTATTTTTCAATTCCTACTATTAGCTCAAACTCTCTATATATTTATTTATTTATCTTCGTGGAATTTTCATTCATACGTTTTAAAGCACGCAATTCAGCTGAAATTTTATATACATGATTATTTTGGATGACAATGCAGAAATTTAATTATGATTAGTAAAAGTTAATTGATTAAAACTAATTATTCAAAGAATTACAAATACAGCCACGTTGGTATCATTTTTAGCCACTTGTGTCAAAACTTGAAAAGGTTTTTTTCTCACATTTTAAAGCACTCATTTGAGCTGAAATTTTCTTTACACTATTGTATTGGGTAACAATACGATAATTTAATTGTAATTAATTAAAATTAATTGATTGAAACTAATTATTTCAGGAATTACAGATACAACCACGTTGGTTTCATTTTTAGCGACTTGGGCCAAAACTTTAAAAGATTTTTTTTCTCAAGTCTTAAAGAATTCAGTTGAACTGAAAGTTTATATACACGATTGTTTTGGATGACAATACGATACTTTAATGATAATTAATAAAAATTAATTACCACTTAGTGTTGTGATTCTGTCTTATGTATATACATATTTAGATTTATTGTAACTATTTATTAAAAAGTAGCTAAAACAAAAAATTTCTTTGTTGATCTAAGTAGAAATTGACTTAATTTTTTTTTGTACTACTTGTTTCATCTATGATTTGAACTGCTAGCATTTCAGCTATCTCGGGAACCGACTTTTGGTCAATTTATAAGTTTCCCTAAGTATTCTTCCAAGAAAACTATTCCAGATGACACACTATTGGCTAAAAATAGTAAGCATATGCCAAATTTAAAAAAAAAAAAAAAAAACATATAGAGTTTGCTATAGGTACTCTTCTAAAGTACATGATAAGAGAAAATGTACGTTTGTACAAGTAGCAATGCCACACTATGTGTTGATCCCTGTTATCAGAAATTGCAATGAAATAATATTCTTAAATTTTTGAGTACAAAACATACCTAATTTATAATTCCTTTCATCGTTTTAGTATATATGCAAGTTATATTTTATAAATATCATGTAATGTGATATAAAAAGAAATGCAAAGCATAAGATGTTTTACCATTTAATAGCTGCAAGTGGGTGTTGGGAAGCATACTTCCCACGAAAACAAAGGTCTGGTTCTAAAAATCATATTAATATTGGGTAACAAGCTAAAATAATCTCTTTACATAAATAAATCACAATCCTAAGAATATTTGAACGCAACCTTGCTAGAAGAAAAGGCCCTATAAACGCAACGTAAGAAATTGAAAATGATAATTATGTAGAGAATTTAATCAAAATATTTGTAAATAGTACATTTTATTTCATTTCTCTCTCCTTGCCCTATACTTTAAAGATATAAGAAATTATATTAATGATGAAATTAAATGATTTACACATTTAACTCATAATAGATATTCCTTTAAAATACACATTAACCACTTCACGTCAGTTTATTTTATAGTTAGACGAATTCAAATCCCAGTCATCAAATGTGTTGCATTTTAAATAACCTTATCCCAAATGTTTTAATTTAAAACAATGTCTCATTTAAAAGCAACGAAACATTTCGACTTAAAATAAAACGTAAGATTCGCATCTGTAACTTTAATTGAATGAAGGTTACTAATAAGCCCCCGTACGCGAAACGCATTAAAATGTATGCTTCTACAAGATTCTCCCAAACAAAATACGTGTATTCAGGCCCCTACAAACACAAACACGATACTCACATAAAATGTAATGGTGCTTTTCCAACGTTGGATGCGTTGTTGGTGGGTCTATAATCACGGCAAGTGGAAATACATGAAACTTACATTAAATCAATGCATCGCATTCAATTTAGTTAAAGATAATAAAGTCCTACATTAGTTCTATGCTGGCTGGAGAGCGCAATTACACTTAGGGCACCATCGTGGGAGCAATCTGGGGATGCAATTAACTTTAAGATGCTGACTGCGGTTTTCAGATGTTTCATAACGTGTTCTCTTGCGCAGACTGGAATTTAACAGGAGATGCCTTTCCGATTTTAGATATTGTGTGAAGAGTTTAAGAAAGTTTGTTTTGAAGTGTTTCTTGGGGGATGAGGAAAGGGTAACTCTGATTTGTTAATACGGTGTAGCTCTGTATTTTCATTAAATGGATGTATATATATAAATAGTTCAGAGCATTATAGTAGCATTAGAGGAATACTTAAAGCAATAAATTATGCACTTTACATGGAGTGGAAAGAGTTATAATTGCAATAAAAATATATCTATTTCTGTCCTTTTCCTGCCAGAAGAACAATTATATTTATCTTAGGTTGTTTTATGCATCTTACAATCTATCCTAAAAGTCTGTAGACTCTAGTACAATAAATATATAAATAGAACGCGGAGAGACATTCAAACACATGCTAAAGTATTTATTCGAAGCATACGTGACTTTGATTCAACGAAATATTTAGAAAATATACCATTTTATATTTTAATTATATAACAAATTGGAAATATTAGATATCTTAAGACTTGATAAAATACACTCTTCTGCAAAAAAAACATTGAAGCACTATGAAAGAAGTGGCTGTTTTTAATGAAATTAAATATATGTACAGCTCATGCACAGATAATAAAATGGCAGAATTATCAAGGCTATAGAGTAGATCCACGGCTCACGATTACATCTGGAATGTTCAAATCAGTAATTGATGAAACCACCCCTGGTGGCGATACATACTTATGATAGAGGTTCCCAATGTTATCCTGCGATACATTCTGCTAGGCATTCACCAGTTGTTGCTCCAGTTCTGCGATATTTTGAAGTACCCGAATCTGGTGCCATACCATGCTCCAGACATGTTCAATTGGTGAAAGATCTGGTGGCCTTGCTAGCCAAGAAAGAATATTAACAGCCCGAAGGCAGTCGCAAGATATACGATCGGTATGGGGCCTGGAATTATCTTGTTGGAAACAGGGCCCCTAATGACGCGCCGTGAAGGATAATACAATCGGCTGCATGATGGTATCAACATATCGTTAAACTGTTAAAAATGTTGGATGACTAGAGATGACCTGCTGTCATTTGAGATTAGCACCTCACTCCATCACACCAGGAGTTATGGCTATATGCTTTTCTAAAACAAAGGCTAATTGTGAGACAGCTGGCCCCGGTCTCTTCAGTCACGGAGACGATGGCCATCTGCTTCAAGAGTAAAACGAGATTCATGGTTGAAGACTATGAGATGCCAGTCCAATGGCAACTGTGATGATTGGCTGTGACGCCACTCCAGACAATTCCACCTAATGTTGGGTGTATCAAAGACAGATGTCATAAAGGTCGCTGTGAGCGTAACCTCGCCTCAGCCGAGCGTCGTGAAATGGTGGAAGGTACCACGAGGGGTAGTGAAGAGGCTGTAGTGCGTTGAATAGTAGACAATGATACCGTTGGAGTAGCTCGGACCTGTCGAACAAACTTCCAATCTTGCCTCGCATGTGTGCATCTTGGCCTTCCAGAGCATTCACTTCATCTATAAGTTCCTCACAGCAACCTTTGCTGCCAGCATGTTTGAACAGTTGTGTCTGTACGTTTCAGGTGACCACCTATCTCTCAGTATGACCTCCAGCTTCACGCATGTTTCACGTTTAAAGTCACGCTTATAAGGTCTTCAAAAACATCATTATGACATCATTATTGTTTTCTCTGGGGAATTGTGACGGCTAAAATGAAAAAAAGATGAATTTTCCTGCTCTATGACCGGTTTCATATTTTGTGAATTGCTCAGAAAAAATGTCCATTACAACCATTTTTCTGTATGATATCGTGTATACATTTTTCCATTGAAATAATTAAAGTTGGTTATGTTTTTGGTCCCGATTTGCATCATGCACTTCCATCGACTGTCTTCAAAGCATTCACTTCAAATTGTCTTAAATTCTCAAATACTTTTGGAGACATTATTGCCTCATGCATTCTCAATTAGATTTCGATCAGGACTCGCTAGTGTCTAATTTTAACAGTAATATTTTCAAGTTTACCTTTAAATACATGATTTTTTTTTCACATTAAAAATAATTTTTTATAGGAATGTAGAGTCAGAGGTTACTTAAAAAATAAATAAATAAAATCTATGAAATAATGTTATTTTGAAAAAAGTTGCATGTAAACTTTTAGTAACATAGGGTGTTTGCCAAAAATCTGGAGTATATCCGATAAAAGTTTTAAGCGCAACATCAAGAACTGAAACTGAGCCGGATAACAGGCGTACAGATTTTTTTTTTCAATTAGATAAATTAAATTTGAAAATAGGAAATATTTCTTCAAGTACATACAGAACTTTATACCCCACTTCTCATGCAAATGTCAGGAAAAAAAATTATAACTTACCCACCAAAAATAATGGCAAGCTATTTATTTCTCCCAGGATTTATTGTCTATGTCAACGTGACTTCGGAAAGGCTCACACTCAGATTTTTGAATAAAATTAAGTGGAACTGAACTGTAGACAATTGGCAACTACAGTCGGATCTCTGATTATGTCGCTAAATCCTGAAAAAAAGTTCGTTACTTGGAAAATTCGTGAAATAGAGATTCATCGTTTAATGTACTTTAAAAACCACATAAAACAAATTTTAAAGTCATAAACACTATAAATTATTAAAAAGATTATTCACAAAATATCAAAAAATTAATATCTATTCAATTTATGTATCTTACCCATCAAAAAGAAATCTGTAAGGTGAACAAGAAAAAAGAACATTGTCCATAAATACACTATATTTTCAACTTAAAAATTTTTTTTTACATTAACGGAATTTTCTAATTTTAAACCTACAAGTTTTTTAACGTATATTATTTTATAACCAGTAATTTTAAGCATACACTATCACATGTGTACTTAAAAATTTAATTACTGATTAAATTTGTTCGTTTTGTTTGAGCTCTTGTTTGAAAATTATGGTAATTTCATTGCTCTAGGTAACTACTCTCTTCTAGGTTTTTCATTAAGTTAGGCACCTGATAAACCATTCTAAGGTCTTTGATCACCATAAAATGTGCTATAAAAGAGAATAATTTGAAAAAATTATCCAGAAATATATATTTTAAAAATAGGGAGAGAAAATCGGATCCCAAGAGAAAACGTTTGTTAAATAGAAAATGCATTTCGCTATTTGGAGGTTATTTTAAGAAGGAAATAGTAAAATGTTCTTGTGTGCGTGTGTGGATCCAGAAAAAATTTCGCAAAATAGAGAACTTCGTAAGATAGAAGTTCGTAATATGAAGGTTCAACTGTATAAGTATTTAAGGGTTAAAATAATTTTTAGAAACATTCGAGGTACGGATGAGAGGGCTTTAATACTAAGACCATAAGATAATTTTCTACTGTTTTTATATATTTTGAAGAGTTCAGTTGACGATCTAAGAGGGAAAAGTCCCTTACCATGGAAACCGAAAACTAGTTCCACCACCAAAAGCTCAACATTTTAACTACTAAAATAGCTTCGGGGCTCTTTTCGTAAATCATCCCAATATTTTGTTTTTGTTTGCAACAAAAATGTAAGCTGCTTTTTGTAAAAAATGCGACACCATGAAGAAATCATCAGAATTAAAGGAAATTTAATGCACAAACGACTTGTATTAGTACAAATAAATGAAAACATTCCCAAAGCATAAGAAAACAATATTAAGTGTTTGAAATAAGTATTTGGTGCAGCCACCATGCGCTGCAATAAGTGTAGCTATACGACGTGGGATGGAGTCAAACAGATTTTGAATGTCTGCTTGTGGAAGAGAATTCCATATTGCTCGTATGCGCAGCAAAAGTTCGTCTTTTGAAGCTGCAAGACGCGGATCATGAGCGAAACGCCGACCAACCAAATCCCACACGTGCTCAATAGGCGACATATCCGGCGAATAAACAGGCCAAGGAAGAAGTTGCATGTGTTAGGCTTAACAAAAGTCTCGAACAGTCTTTGCAACATGTGGTCGTGCATTATCCTCCTGAAAGATAGCTCTAGGAATGCTTTAGGCCTCACTAAACGTTTGCCACTAACAAATAATCATTATCTATTTACAACAACACATTCCTACAGCCCTCTATTTATACGCTTTCAGAATCAGTTCAGAGGGAGCTGCGCACGCCACGCATGTGCGGTGGCTCTGAAACTTTTACTATTTTACGTAACATCCTATAATTGATATTTGCTGCAAAATTCATTTAATTTTGATGATTCCTTCATGGTGTTACATTTTTTACAAACAGCAGTGTACAGTGGGTGATCGATTAACGAACAAATCGGTTAACGAACACTTTTACGAAAGATTTTTGTGTTCGGATAACGAACACTTTCAAGAAAGATTTTTTGTGTTTGGACAACGAACACATATTCGGATAATGAACAAAACGAATTCTAACGAACACTTCTCGGCTCTGAAAAAAAAATAATATTAAACATTTGTTATCATTTTGCATACAAAATAAGATCACTGAAAGGAGAAATGTTTAAAGCATTCTTAGTATTGATAATTACTAAATGAAACTTGAATTAACAAAGAATTTATAGGTCATTCAATAATTATTATTATGACTAAAATCAATACACACTTGAATACTTGAATTTCAATATGAATATCAATATTTTCTGACAGCTAATAAGTTATGGGCGAGTGGATTTGCTGACATGACAAATAAATTAAGCGAATTCTTAATTTTTTTTCAAATAGTGCAGACTATAAAACATAAAGGTGCCGATGACGACGCACTACCGCCGTAAAAATACGTGACATATGAGAAATGAACTAAAAATTGTTTTTCATCTCTCCTGAATTATGTTGCTTACCTATTAAACTTCAAAGTTCTATTGAAAAAAAAAATTCCAATAGAATATTCATTCAAATTAGACCATCAGTTTCGGTTTTGAGATTTCATTTTTTTAGGGTCTCCAGAACGAATTAATCGATTTCACATAAAAGTCTATGGTGAATCGATGATCGGTTAACGAACAATTCGGATAGCGAACATAGTCTTGGAACTGATTATGTTCGTTAACCGATCACCCACTGTATTTGCTATGTATTTTTTTATCTGGGACATCTGTTCCAATTGAATTTTTTTTTTCAATCCTGAGGAACATTTAGTTTTTCGAAAGAGATAGGTAGACTTTCAGTTTCTACTATCAAACATCCTTAAACATTGAAATTACTTCAAAACATTTTTGTTATGAATTCTATGATGTAATGAAAACAAACAAAACATTCTTAAAATATCAAATGTCCAGTGATAATAACAAATGGAAAAATAAAAATATATTGTTTCAGTATAAACTGTTAAGACGTTCAAGTACTTTCAAAAATATGTTCTAGGTTGGACCCAGAGAAATAAGATAAGCCGATAAATCGTTCACCCTTTTGATCTTCGTAATAAGAGTTATGTCAGAAAGAAATTCTGTCATTCTCATCCTATAACTGTTAATTTTATCCATGCTATGATACCTTCAGGATACAAGACTTTTTAATTAACTGTTACTCAAACAGCAAAGAATGAAAAATAGTTTATATCAAAAATAAAACCGACCTTTCACCATTTACGCAATGTACTTCTTCAGATCTTTCAGGAAATGCCACGATAATTGACTTTTATCTTGATATCGCACAAAAAGTAAAATACTTCGTTAATTGGATAAGTGTACGCGGCATCTGAAACCTCTAGAGAGTCTGGAAAGTCACTTAAAGGTTTTTCTTGCATTCGAAAAAGAAACTCGGAATGATGAAAGAGAATTCTTTATATAAAAGAAAAATCTTTATTTTACTCTTCTGTGCTCATAAGTTCTACAAAAAGTTCAATATATTACACCCAGTAATAAGGATACTTCAATATTAACAGTAATTTTTAAATATGAAAAACCACCCTTATTTAAGTTTGAAATATACTAATTATATGATAAAACATTAAAAAAAATGATTATATATCATATTTTTGAGTTTGACAAAGAGATATGTTTATAATAACTAGAGAGTTTATAGAGAGAAAGATTTTTCAAAACGCGAAATAATTTTTGATAATTACAAGCAATTACAGATTTAGAAAATATGAATTGGTTAATTTTTGCTTCTTTCCCCTTTTTGTTCAAGAAAGAAAATATTGGGAAATTTTAATAATATTTCAGTAGTAAATTTAGAAGTACACTCCTATTTTAATTACAAGTTATTCAGTTCTTGTTGTTGCTTATCTCCTTGTCTAGCTTCTGCTAGACGAGATCTATGTGTTTATTCACCCTCAAAAAGTCATTACAAATATAGGGAGACCTAGTAAGTCGTCGTAAGATAAACCCAGGCATCTAAGAATGAGTCGGGGAAGCCTGGTCAATGTTACATTTTGGATAAATCGGTTGGGTTTTATGGCCACCCTGGAAGACAAGGCTTCTTAAAGGTCCACTAAGAAATCTGTAAACACATTTTTCACAATTCATAGCAAGGGATTCTCCAGGGGAATCAGCTCGATACCAAATATGAACCGGGAGGGGACAAACCAAGTCTTTTTATCAATATGTTTTCTGGCAGAGTACAGCTCAAGATAAGTCAGGCAATTAGATATAGCCAGAGCTTCTCTGGCACCCTCCTTTTCCAAGGCATCCACCTCTCATTACCCCATGTATCTACATGCGAGGGGATCCACTGAAAGTGTGCATCACAAAATGATGATACTTGTTTATTTTATTAAGAATAGAAAATTTTCAATTTTATCACCAACGCGACTCCAGTTTGACGAATGTTGGATGGCATTTCGACTATCAGATAAAATCCAGATGGACTTAGGGTCTAAGGAAGACAGAATATAATTTAGTCCTTCATCGATAGCGAAGAGTTCACTTTTAAAAACTGAATTAAAATCAAGATTTATTATTTTTATTTAACAATCCCATTGGTGTCATTGATAAGTGCTCCAATACCAGAGTGATAATCATCGTCTTTTCTACCATCAGTATATACAAGAGTAGCGCCTTCTGGAATGCAATTTATAATTTCCAGAGCAAATTGCTGGAGGCATCTCGGAGCATCATTTTTCTTATAAACCTAAAAAAGTTATTCTAAAAAAGTGTCCATATAGTTAAGGAGATTCTTCTTCTTCGTAAATTTACTCGTGTAGGTGACAGGTGACAGTTACGCATATGGTAAATGAGGTAAAATTGAAATGTTAAACTCTGTTTAAGGAGAAAACGGTAATTTTGCCATACCGTCTAAATGAATAGTTTCCTTTATATTTAGACTCAGTTGGCAATTATAATATACATATAAAATTCTTTTAAGGATATTAATACAACAAATTATTATTAAAATTCAATATTTTGGGAAAGATGACATATTTTCAAAACATTCTCCTTTTATGAAAAATGTTTCTATAATAACAATAGTTTGTTCATATACACCGAAGAGCCAAAACATTATGAACACCTGCACAATAACACGTTGCACCACTTTTTGTATGCAAAACAGCTGCAGCTGGCTTTAGAGTGGATACCAAAAGTTGTTGGTAGATGACCGGAGACGGGTTGTACCAAACGTTTAAGCAGTGGTTGCATGAAGTCGAGATTCCAACAGAACATTGTTTGATCTAGGGGCTGCTCTTCTATGAAAAACCAAATGTGCCCTATCAGATTAGGATCCGCTGAGTTATGTGGCCAAGATATTGATTGGAATACCTCTTTATGCTCCTCGGACCCTTCTAACACAATTCTAACCTTTTGACATGGGAAGTTGTCTTGCTGGAAGGTCCCATTTCCGATTGGGAAAACAGGCGCAATATAAGGGTACTACTGATCCACAATTATGTTCAGATAGTCTAGTTCAGACTCTGTATAAATGTGCTAGATATATATGGGCAAAAAATTGTTATTATAGAAGAATTTTTTATAAAAAGAGAATACTTTGATAATATGTCCTTTGCTCAATTTTTGCTCTCAATTACATTTAAATAATTTTTTCTCGTTATAATATTTTTAAAGTAATTTCAATGTATTTTATAAATCAATTGAATCTAAATATCCAAAAAAAAATATTTATTTATAAACTTTTCCAAAATGGTGTTTTACAGCACAATAAAATGTCAAATTTTTTAAAAAATATTTTTCCCTCAAATTCAATTATATTAATTTTAAAATTTAAATTTAAACTACAAAAAAGGGAAACTGCTTTTAAGTTTAAAAAATGAGTAGATTTGTTTCATAAAAATTGGATTTGTATACCTCTCTTCCAATTATGGTTTCGAAGGATGTTTTCATATTTAATGCTGTCTCAAATCATTTAATATTTATAGTATGATTAGAGCAGTAATATCAACTGCGAAAGATATATTCCAGAAAGCATTGATTTTATGAAATTTTATTTTTTAAAAATAATAATTTGTTCTTAAAATTTAATTTTCAAAAAGGCATTTTCCACAAACAATAAATTGCCTATAACATTAAGATATAGATAAATTTTTTCTCTTAAAATATGCAAGGATAATGATTTGAAGTGTACGGATTCCAATGGCTGTTTCAAGCTAAAAATAAAATTAAGATTTATATGAATACATAATGACTCTTAGTGTAGATTGATTTTTCAGAAATGATGCATGGTTATTAAAAATTTTGGACACAAAAAGTTGTAAACATTATTGAAAACTCAAAATAAATAATGATTTTTAGATTTATTTTTCCAGCTAGTGATTATCCAGAAAAAGAAGTTATTGAATAAAGACCGCACAATATTTATCTTCATTCATAATAGTTTCATTTTTCTACGGAATGTCTTAAATCAATACGCAAAACAGACAGTTATTGAAAAAAGTATTGAGTGCATGTGTGCGTGCACTAAGTCAAGCAAATAAATTTTGGTTTTAAGAATACATCTATTTTTTTAACAGTATAAGCAAATTCCACAATAATATTATTCAAGAGATTTGAAAAAAAACTGACGTCTTACGAAGTGTGATAAATTACTGAAATTTATTACCGTATTTATTTTTAGTTTATCTGAACTCAAAATGTCTTTATTTTCCTTCAAAAACTTCTTAACGAAAAATATATTATGACTTTTGGTGTTGATGCTTATTCGATGAAGATTAATATCCTTGCTTGTTCCAAAGATATATTAAACCGTGTGTGGAATTAAATTTTTTCTTCTGCATCCTAATTTTGTATTTATTTCGACCTTAAAATGATAGATTATGCGTTGCAAGGAGACTTCTGAGATCCAAGAATATAATTTATTTTGACAGGGAATACTGAATTTAAAATTAGTTTTTGTTAGTCAAATATAAATTTGAATTTTAGTTTTTGCTATAAAGAATACCCTTTTGATTGAATAAATTTTTATATAAATATTTATTAAGCATATTCTATTTAAAAATTTAAAATTAATTGTGTCTTTAATGGAAAAACTAAAATTATTTTCAAAAATATTAAATGACTTATATTATCTCCAAAATAAATTTAAGATAATAAATAGGAATATTTTTAAGCCATATAATCTGTCACACACACGTAATCCCTATCCTTAGTATTATAAATATATTAAATAAATGAATTTTTTTTTTCTATATTAAAGATATTTTTTTGTGAGAATTTACCAAAAGGAATTATAAATCTGTCAAAAAATTTTCACCACTGACATTATTTTTGTCTTTAAATATATTAGCTTTTAAAATATTTTTAATACCAGTACAATGGTTATCAATCATTGTCAATCGTTTTAAAGCTTTGTTATAAAAGAAATTAATAATTTTTTAGCGTACAGCTATATATAGATTAACACCCGTCGGAGATGTTTAATGCTCTATAACAATTAGACATTCATCAAAACGTTATTCATTTATCAAGCAATTGGAGGGTATTTTGAAACCAACAGCATTCTAAACCATGAGTGGGTAAAATTTCCAGGGTCCGGTCTACTTCTAATTTTTTAAAATGTTGCGGTCTGACCAGTGGCATAGGTGTGGTGAGCCAAGAAAAAGGTCTACAATATTTATCATAACTTGATAAGAAATATGGAATATGTATTTATCTTCATACATACTATAAAAAGAACTTACACTTTTAAGGCAGTGTTTAAAGAAAAATGCAAGATACAAACATAATAATAATAGCCACAAATATAATAATATCAAATGATGCAGAGTTGTTGCGAAACCACTCATAATACATAAATAAATAAAACATTTTCATCTAAAGTTAGTATTCATAGTTTTAATCAGTAAAAGACTTAGTCTGCATACTGATAGCATACCTCGAACATTGCGGTATATATTTACTAAATGCTAATCTTCAGGCCCCCCTCCCCCAAATGTCTTGGCGATCCACAGGTTGGCAACGATTGGCTTTAATGCCCACCACTGTTATAGACCGAACTAGATGTGGTCATCCGTGATCAGTGAAAACACAGACTCTCTTCAAAGCAGTTACAAAGAGATTTCATCGAAATACTTTTCGAACGAAAATTACTCTTGCTAAACAAATGGGCGTGTCGAAAAGACGAAGATTTAAGACTAAGAGGTTATCAAAGAATAACTGGCCATTTTCTTACAAAGAAATTAATACACCAGAGGTAGAGTAGAGTCGAGTATTATGGAATAGTTGGGTATATTATGGAATACCGAGGTTTTGGCTCTGTTTGTAGCTGCTAATGCGTGGGAAAACCTTGAAGTATTGATAAAAGACTCTCATGAGGCATTGCTTTGAGAGTTGACCACTTGCTGTTGTCATTCCACTCGCTACAAAACAAAGCGTGTTTTGCGATTTTCAAAGATTTTGCTGATAAGTTTTCAAACATTTTAACCTTCTAATATACATGTGGCGTGAATATTAAAGCTAAGGATAATGTACACTAAAAACATTGTAGTTTGTAATACTATGGTCGTTTTTTAGTTGAACACATTTGTCTTTGAGTTTAAAGGTTAATTTTCCAAGCTGTCGTGTAGAGTATTTTGGAATACCTAGTATTTCATAATATCAGGTAGAAGTGGAGAAGATTATATATGTGTGACACTTGTAAATAGACTGGAAACAGAAGTGACTTCGCGTATGCTTATTAGTATGACTTCCATCTCTTTAAAAGTAACTACGTTTTATGAAGTTTTCATTAGTTTTCCAATGGCTTAAAGCTCCTATTCCATATATTACCCGACTATTTCATAATACCCTCCATTTATTTTTTTCCTAGAAAATTATTTTTTAAAAACATATATATATATATATATATTGATAAGTGTTAATTCTTCACAACCGTTTATAGTATATAATATCCATGATTGGAGATTTTTGTCAAAAACCAGTAACGCTATTTTTAGAAATATAATTTCTAGAAATTCCATAATACTCAACTCTTGTCTACATTAAAGCTAATGCACTGTTGCTGTTGCACAATCATGATGGCCATAGTTTACCGACGGGGAAATTTTTGACATCGAAGAGTCCTTCAACCACCAGCATGGCTATGAGCATGTAAGGATTACCCGAGAAGTGAATGAGAAGCTCAAATACGTACATAGAGATAATTATCAGGGTGTCAGCTATGAAAGCGTCTCTTCCTTTTTGCGACAAAAACGTGAAAATAGCGGGAAAAGTGTATCAAGACACTATCATAAAGTTTCTGCACACAACTTTGTTTACTGAAAGCAATTTAACTTCTCTACAGAACTCTGCTCCTTTTCATAAGGCGAAGAGGACCCAATAGGGGTTGAAAGAGAATGTACCGGCTGAAGAGAGAGAGTTAAATTAGCGTTACTGTATAGGGTAGGCCCAAATTCATGGTACACACTTTAAGGATAGGTACAGCACATTGTAACAATCATTTATTGTGTAGGAATGTGTGGGCGGAACTGACGCGGTGAGGCACAAACACAAAAAAAAATAAGACACGAAAAGAAAGACTATTTATGGAAAGCGTCGTTGAGACAGGTGTAATGTTTACAATAACTGATCATAATTGAGTCTTCCAGTAACGATACCTGCTTGATACCGTCGGTGGAGTGATTGGCGTACACGTTCAAAGGTACTTTCGTCTCCCATCGTAGTTGTCAGTACAATTGCAAATGGCACTTTCTCCAACTGAGATGCATCATGCGTCATGCTGAACGTTGACTAAACATCTACATCAGGGTGTCAGCTATGAAAGCGTCTCTGAGATTCCTTTTTGTGACAAAAACGTGAAACTACCGGCCCACTACCAGCAACGCAACCAACTAATAACTCGATTTCTCTCTTTTCTTTTATATCTCCCCTGTTTGCGTCTTACCACATCACTTGTGCCCATACATTCCTATACAATAAATGATAGTTACACTGTCCTGTATCTACCCTTGAAATTTGTACCATGAATTCGATATCACCCTATATAAAGCAACATGGGGATTATTGGCAACGGACCTCGCCATTCTGAACTTTAATCAAGTGACAAAGATGACACCTGAGCTGGCAGTCCAGCCTCTCTTGACTACCATATCACATCAATGAGAGAACATTGAATCTCGACAGTTTAAACGGGCTGACGCTTCTACACGGCGGGTCTTCAGTGGCACCAGGACTCAAACCCTTGACACTCCGGTGACAAGGTAATGTCCATAATCACTAAGCTACCATGGCGAAAGAATGTGCCGGACAAAATAAAGCACGTGGCCATAATAAAGGGACGATTTAAATCGCCTATGTGCTAAAATGCCATTCCAATTAGAGCGATCTTAAACGTTTTTGAAGGAAAGAAATGATGCAAATTCTTATGAAGATAGTACATGTCTCAATAGATGATTGACGTGCGAAACCTAAGGCCTGTAGAAAGTCGAAAGAGAATCGATTTCAATAAAAGTGCAATACGTTAGATTTAAATTAAAACTTTAAGAAAACTCGGTACCTCAAAAATGAGCGAACGATCGTTTTTTTTTAAATTTTTATTTAATCATGTTCATTTCATTATTACCTTTTGATTGATATATTATTTTTGCATGTCGGAAAGTTGGAAAATGGGTAAAACTTCGTATGAAAAATGTGAATTAACAAATTAGGCTGCTCGACGACGCCCACTTTTTAGAAAAAAAGCGTTTTGATAAGAATAAAAAAATCTATTTTAAAAAGAGAAATAATGACTAAAAAAAAAGGTGTAATATATTAAGCAGGATATTACTGAGGTATTAATATAATGAAATTTTTTTTTCTTTGTGAAATACGTGCATGTAAAACTTTTGAATTATTGCATTTTATATTAATAATTTCACAATTTCGGTTTTTATTCCTCATATGTTTTTCATACAAATATACTGCTTTAATATTATGTGAAGAAAAAACACTTAAATTTCTGTCATGACAGAAAAAAACTTGTTTAATATTTTTCTTGAATTTTCTTGTGCAATGAATACTCTTTAAAAATGGACCTTTTATAAAAATGTATGGATAAAAAAACACGAAAGTACAATTATTTTAAAGAGAAATATATAATTAATATCTTAAAGTGGTATATTAAGTTTATATTTGAGCTTATTATAATATTTTTTCAGAATTATAAACTTTAATGAGGTTTTTCCCAGTTGGTACTTTTTCAATGCATTATTGCATTCAAAATGCTACTCCTTCCACAATTATTTGCCAATCACTTCTATTTTTTCTAGTGGGTTATATATATATATAAAGCATGCAACAAAATTAGAGACCTATTTTGCTGTAAACTGAATAATTTTTTTAAAGAAATAAAAATGTAAGAAATATTGGCTTTTTCGTTGAATTTTAGCATGCATGTTAACATTTTATTTTTTTTCCTCCAAAACTAATTAAGTTATTGTAAAATAGATCTCTAAAGTTGTTTAAAACATTCTTAAGAATATTAAAAAAAATTCCAGGTTTAAAAAATTAATAATTACAAAAGAAGTAGGATTTTAAAATTTCCAAAATTCCTACAAAAAATCAAAATTTTTAAAACTGTGTGAATAATATGTGAAAAATTTCATTTCGTATCATTTTCTTGAATAGAAACATTATATGAAATGCTAAAATATAATATTTAAATACATATATAAAAAAAATTGTTCAAAGGGTACGAAGTCACCTTAAAAAGATTTAGAATTAAATTTATTAAAAAAGACTTTTTTCTTGTGTAAATTTTTACTTCATTATATTTATTGTATCAGAACTTATAGTACTATTAAATAGAAATGTCGACCTTTGTATTTTTACTTTAAACTTCGCGTGACGGACATTTTTTATTATTAGCAACAAATTACACTGTAGAATCTAGCATAATTTCTTTTCGTTGTTGTTGTTATCAAAATGTCTATTAACATCAAATTATAGCATTACTACAAAGGTATAAGTAGAAATGCATTTGAAAACAATATATGCATTTAAAAGATTGTTGTAACAAACTATTTCTTTTTCTTTCATTTCTTCTAGATTTTAAATTTGTTAATATTTGTAAATTCAATTTATTTATAGGATGGTGTACGATTGCACATAGGTGAGAGATTTGGGTGCTAAATGCAATTCATCCTCAACAATCTTTATGTTCCATTTGTGAATAAGAACGTTCTAGTATCAGCCTTTACTCTTCTGTGTCCCTCCCAAATCCACACACACTGGTAAGTTATCACTATTTGAATTTATGTTTTGAAGCAATCATCTGACTTGTTACCTGGGACTAAGTTTTGTGGATAATCAAAAAATTTTCAACTTTTATGTTTGTTTTGGGTTTGAAATTATTCGCAAGTGCACTAGATAAAAAAATGAGATATATGAGAGTGGTGTTTTTTGGGGGGAGAAAATCTTTTTACTAATCACCAAAAAGATTGAGCAATTAATAATCACTTATTCTTACTGTTTCACTCCAGTAATATCAGTCATGTTTACTGAAATAAGACACAAATAAACGTCCTCTCCAAATTTAAATCTTTTCCTTTTATTTTTGATTTTTTCAGAGTCCACGGTGGGTGCATGTGTATTTCCGAAGGTGATCACTTCTGCATTTGACGAAAATGGAATGTTTGCGTTATATAATAACATGAGAGAAAGCATTTATTTTATTTGGTTCAAATTACTCTATGTTACAATTTTATAAACAAATTATTGTTTTAATGCTCCTATCTATCTGCTATGTTTAAGCCATCAATGTGTTATATATTATCTACTGCTATCCTCAAATTTAGACCAGTCTAATTTATCCTGTGACGTCAGTTCATTAACGGTCCTGAGAGACCTCCCACTCACACCACCTAACAACACAACTCATAACTACAAAACATTTTAATTCCGGTTATTTTGGGTCTCCTCTCGTATTTCTCTTGAATCAAATATTTTCTCCTGCTTTTAAAAAAGTTTTATGTCGATTTCCTTTATTCATTTGTGAACTTTTAAATAATCAATATTTTGAAATCTTTTCAAAACGATAAATTAGCCAACCTAGTTCAAGTTCTGAAACAATAATTTGAGATCATCTGCTGTGCCTCATATGCAGCAGACGATTTTTAATTCCTTCATTTGAGATCCAATGCAATATTTTCAAAAAAATTGAAGTCTGTCACGCATGGTTGTTCTAAATCAGTCAGATCTTTAACGCAATAGAATGAAGATAGAACAGAAACTAGCAGCAATTACCTCCTTGCATCAAAAGAAGGGATCCCACCAACACCTTCTAGAGGGTCCATGAAGATCTCTCTTATTTAATGTTATAAGTTTCTCTAGTTTACTGACTCTGAAAGGCCTCGTTGGAAAATTTAAAGATGTGCCATTCTAGACTTATTAAGCACTAAATTAAATATTAGGCTAGATCACTAATTAATACAGTTCAGAACATTATTTATGTATTTAAAATTAGTATTTTGTAATATATATATATATATATCCATAAATCTTGCTTTACCCTAAATCACTGGCCTAATTCAGCGACAGCTTTAGAAATCATAATAGGTCTCCAGTTTAGTCCAAAGACTTTTCTTGTATCTACATATGTTGTGTCTCATGAACTCCAATTTCTCTCTTCTTAGGCATTGTAGGTTTTAGAACTTTTTCAGTTTTATTTTATTATACTATATATATAAATGTATATATTTAAGTATTCTTGTGTATGTTTGTGAAGTTTTTTCATTTTCTCTAACATTTTATATGAATATTTAGGGTTTTTTAAGTGTATATATATCGAATTAAAATTATTTTATCATAATTCACTAATTTTAACATATGCAGTACTACAATTTTCCTTTTGTATCGAGCGGGAAGCATAATTTGTTGCTGTATTCATGATATAAATCTTACCATCTACGTTATTGCATCGATCTTTAATCTATATTAGTAAATACTAGCAGGCTATAATTTTATTGTTATATTTTATGGAATAGTGTATTTCACTTGTAATATTTAAATTTCTTCTAATACTATTCCTTCTTTTCCCTATGGCTCAGTAGTACAGGCAAATTACAGGGGAAGGTTGGATAGCCCTAAAACTTTGTTTAAACCTGCAGTCTTGGATCCTAAGGGTAGGAGTTTGTTATTGTACTACTGTGGCTAATATTCCCCACTATTGGCTAGTTATACATACGTCTTACAGCTATTTGTATATATTTATGGATTATATATATATAATGAGATGTTTACTATTTTTAAAGGGAAAAAAAGAAGTATTAAAAAATCTATAAATAGCAGAGGCAGTCTTAAGACTATTGAGAAACATTTAAATCACTCAGCCATCTGTTGGTTAGTCAGTCAGGAAGAGGTGTTCATTATTTTGGGTTCTGCGAAGTCATGCTTATACATAAAAAGAGGCCACTGAGATCAAAAGTTTAAAAATAGCTGCTGTAGAGGATTCTTAAGGTTCTTAAACATTTAAACATCCATTTTTTATTGGACAATTGAGAGATTTTTTGAGACTAATATGGTTCCAGACTGTACTTTAAGTGGTTGTGCACGCTCGAGGAGAACACTAACTCTCGTCAAAATAATCATGGTGAGAAATAGGTCAAAATTATTGTCGAAAGAAGATTCTATCTCTCAAGATTTAGACTTTTCAAAAGGACCCAGATAAGGGGAAGGCAATTCAATGGTGATTGGAAGTGAATGTACCAAACTTAACAGAACACAATGATTGTCCCTCCGGTCTTAGTGATTTAAATCTACTCTACAATAAACTGTAGTCTGTATTGTAGGCAAAGTTGAGCCGAAAACTCTTCCCAATTAGAACAATCTTAAACATTTTTTTATGGAAAACAGCTATGGAAAATCCCATGGGGATAGTACGGTCCTCGACAGATAATTGGCCAAGGAGCCTTTAGGCTTGTGCTAATACAAAAAGAGATCATTTTGAATAAAATATACAATATGTTATTTTTACAGTTAAACTCAACTTCCATACAGTTAAGAACTTTATTCCAGAACTTGTAACCGCATAATTTCAACCATCAAAGCCAGACTACATACAAGACATTTTAAAATATGAAAATATCCCCAGATGGCTAACGAAAGTACAATACTTGTCCTTACTGCCCTGACCTTCATCTTGTTCTTATTCATGTTTTTAACTGTCCTTCTATATTGTCTAAACTCCACAACATAGACCTAATTCCCACGGACCATCAACTGCTTAATTCTCTTAAGGTCTTTGATATAGCAAGGGCCGTAATAGATGCCTTTAGGGATATTTGATTTTTCTACTACTGTATCTGAACTACATGGACAAGACAACAGCAACAACAGGTGAACTAAAACCTTAAGATTCAATTCTAAATCAGATGGCAAAGTTTTTTACTGTAGCTCCTTTGTATTTGTATCAGAAATGGTACAACTAAGCATATTTGAAGAGAAAAGACATTTGATAGGCTTAACATTACGTTCACGAATTCAAAATGGCGGAATCCTTATATTGTATTCTTAGCGAAAGATATCAACATCTTAAAGCATTACAATTGGTACTTCAATCCTCAATGCAATTACGGCTACATTGCAAAGAATTTTTTTTTTTATAAGAATAAAACTTTTAACGTTCCTAATTTTTAATTCACTGAAATGTTCATTTTCGTGTCCAAGTATGCCCCGAACATTTTAACACTCTTTTCCTGTCCCTAGTTAAAATCTGTTCGATTCATTTTTTATCGCAATCCTTTTGATGGCATCTAGTTTTAAAAATTCTTATTAGATGCCCACAGAATCTTTCTCACATGTCTTCGAGCAAAAAGTTTTTTTTGACAACCCATTGAAAAAGGGAGAAGAGATCAAAAACGACAGCATCTCAGAAATCCTGAAGGAACTAATGGGCTCAGACCCAAAAAGTGTCATGCCACATTTCACTAATCGGTACTTTTGGAACGATTCAATGTCTTCTTTGGATGTCGAAGAATGGTATCAGTGATGAGGGGAATAAGAAAATGATTCAATTGAGAAAATGTTTGGTGAAGGAAGAAAAAAAAATGGCTCGTAGTAAACGCCGACAAGTAATCTTTTCCTGTTTCATTTCAAAGAATGGGCCACAGATTTATTTTATTCTGTGTTTTCTTCATTTTTTCTTTTGAATCTTTTTGGGTTTTCCAGAATTTTTTGCTGATGCTGATAATTTGTTAAAAAGCGTTGATTTCAATCTTGATGGTTTTCATCTCGTAATGGAACATTATATTGGATTGAGATTCTTTAGGGTAAGAAGTATTCGGTATTAAAAGAATCAAACTACAGAAAATGCTGATCATTTTTTTTAAAAGGAATAAACATTTATAAGATATGTGTTCTGAAATGTATTTTTTGTTAGCCGTTATAACTAAGTATATATAAGTAAAATATATTTAGTTAGAAATAGAATATTATTAATTTTGATAAACTGAGAGATAATTTTTAGCAATCAAGAGTAGTTTTCATACCTATAGGTAATTAGGTTACAAACATTAAATAAGATTTTTTTATATCATAAGAAAATAGAAAACAAATATCTCATACAAGTAAATAAAAATTGCATCCAAGAAGCATTTTGTTCTCCATCCTCTTTTTATCTTTATAAGAATTGCATTATAAATTTTTATGCATTATTTTATTAAACTGATTGTGCTTAAGGTATCCGACTACGTTCGGAACCATGATTTTAAAAAAGCGCATAAATGTATAATTTTCATGATATTTAGTGTCACTTAGATTAGAAATCATGCATAAAATTGTTTTAAGGACATTATGACAAAAAAATTATTTAAATACAATATTTTGGTAAAAAATTAACTTAGAAGAATATTTTTTCAAAATGTTCTTCTTTTGTAAAAAATGCTTCTATTGTACTAATATTTTGCTTGTATATAGCTCAGACCTCTGTACAGAGGCTCAACTAATAATTTTGAAAAATTCAAATTATTTTGCAGAGTTACAACCATTTGAAATAATTATCGGCGTTTTTTCTTAAAATTTCTCCCTTCTGTTTTCGTAAAACATGGATAAACCGAGTTCCAAGTTATGCGTTTCAAAAATTCTAGTTGAGCCTCTGTTCAGAGGTCTGAGCGGAATACAGGCAAAATATTAAAACAATAGAAGCATTTTTTACAAAAGGAGAACATTTGGAAAAAAGGTTATTCTAAGTTAATTTTTTGTCAAAATATTGAACTTAAATAGTTTTTATTGTAATACTATTCTTAACCCAATTTTATATACATTGTCTAATCTAAGTGACGCTAAATATCATAAATATTATCCATTTACACGCTTTTGCAAAATCACGGTTCCGAACGTAGTCGGATACCTTAAACTGTTTTTAAAACTAATTTTCTTGCTGTGTGATGAAAGTATTAACTAATTATAACCATGCTCTCTTAAATTCATTAATTAACCCCTTCCAGGATCATTTTTTTTCTGGATTAGGAATCCGAAAATGAAATTTTTCTATGCATATTTTCAAACATACATAACTGTTTAAACATAACAGCACCATTTGCATCAAAATTTCCTAAAAATTAATGTAAAAAAATCTATTTAAATAAATGAGTAATTTACCAGCAAAGTTGGCTTTCTGTATGGCAGAAATCTTTAGACATTGGAGTCAATTCACGCTAACTGTAAATATAAAGCTTAAGATATCCGACTAGGTTCAGAGATAAATTTTTCAAAAATTGATTTTTTTCTGAATAATTTTATTGTTTTAAAGAACATAAATAGGCCTAAAATGTCATAACTATTAAATAACTAACATGTATCGAACTTTTTTTTGAAAAAAAAATTATTTTTAGGAAAATTTAGCAAATTTTTTTAAGTTAAGAAAAACGTGATAAATAAAAATAAATTGCACATTATGCAATTTTAACGTCATTAATATACTTCGTGATCCCTCTGAAGTGTCACAACCCGCGGGATAAAAAATATTTTAAGAAATAAATATTTTATTAGCATTTAAATTTGATTGTCATGATTTTTCGTTAAAATTACTGCATGTTCTAAGCTAAAAAGATCTGTAAAATGTGATTAAATGTAGTTGTCTTGAAACCTGCAGTTTGTTACACTCTGAAGGGGGCCCATAGCATATATGTTATAAATTTCATTATATTTGATTGGATTACTTAGAAGAAATCCCGTTTTTCGTGCACAAATTATCATGAAAAGTTCATTCTTCAAAAAACTAATTTAAAAAAAAGTATTTTTATTAGTTAGATAAAGCAAATGCTATAAAAAGAACTTAAAAGCTCTCTAGTTTTATGTATTATTCCTTCTTCCTCAATAATTAATTTCTTTTTTCCCTAATGTCCTAAACTATACCAAACATCAAACGCCTAAAAAGCACTTTTTCAACCTAGTCGGATGCCTTAAAATACCTAGGTATTATCTTGAATCACAAATTCTATTTACATCGTTTACATTTCATAACTGATTATAAAGTTATTAATCAAAATTTCATTGTGTATAATATTCGAAAACACGGTACTGTAAAGCAGAGGTGCGCAAACTAGGGGTCGCGACCCCTGTGGGGGTCGCCAAATTTTTACGAAATGCATTATGCCTGCATGCTGCATACCATACAGTGTACATATAAAGAGTGAAATGCCGTCATTTACTGTTTAATTTCAATTTCCTGCTGCTCGCTCTTTCTTTGACCGTAATGCATAATTTATGTAAAGAGTGAAGACGCAAGTTTTTCACTCGGGTAGATGACGCCCTCTTCTCGGTAATTCGCCAGTTTCACTGAAAAGCGCCTATTTGTCCAACGTATTGATGTTATACGTACTGTGTCGAACGGTGCGCACCGTACGCGATGGAGTGGTAATCAAGGGCTGTGGGGGTCATCTTGTAGACATGCGTACCAAGCCAAGGCCAACCAAAAGATCAAAAATTATCGCTGAATGTTTTACTGCGCGTTTCCATGTTAAGTTGTAGCATGTAACAGTTGGCCTGCAATTGTTTTAGTTTCTATTCGAGTTTTATCATGTGACGTTGTGTAATTATGATTTTTTATATTTTTATCGGGCTTTGCTGCACTTTGTTATCAGGTATGTGCTATCATTAGAGAAAGATCTCTGTTAATTTTATTGAATTTCTCGAAAAAAAAAATGATAAATTTTTTTTATTATTTGTTTTAGTTAAAAAAATTTAACCCTTATACTCATAATGGATAAATGGGTAATACGTACACCAGGTACATCTTCAGTTAACAAACGAACAAATACTGATGAGGAGCCTAAAAATTCTGAACTAAATGGCCCATCTAAAAAAAAATAAGAAAATCCAATGAGGAATTTATTAAGTATGGTTTTACATTTTGTGTTGTCGATGATGAAGAACGCCCGATATGTGTCATTTGCAACGAAAAATTAGCAAATGAGAGCATGAAACCAGCTAAATTAAAAAGGCATTTGGAAACTAAACATAAAGAACTTCAAAATAAACATGCCGATTTTTTTCAAAGACGAGCTGAAAATCTGAAAATTTAAAGTGCAAATCTAAAGAAATTTACAATACCTCAGAAAGCATTACGAGCTTCTTAAGAAGTTTCTTATCTAATAGGAAAAACAATGAAACCCCATACAATTGGAGAATCCCTTATCCTTCCTGCAACAACTAAGATGACATCAATTATGCATGGCAATAATATGGAAATGAACTAAAAACAATATCATTATCAAGAGATACCGTGTCTCGGCGGATTTCCGAAATGTCACGAAATATCAAGTCAGAAGTCATAAAACGCATACAAAATTCATCTGTATTTGCTTTACAACTGGAAGAGACTACCGATATTACTAAAATGTCACAACTAATTATTTACGTTAGATTTATTTTTAATGAAGATATAACAGAAACGTTTTTATGTTGCAAAAGTTTGGAAGGAAAAACAAATGGAGAAAAAATATTCGAAGTAATAAATGAATATTTTGAAGCAAAGTCCCTTACCTGGGCAAACTGTGTTGCGGTTTGTACTGATGGTGCTGCAGCATTAACAGGTTCGAACAAATGGCTCAGAGGCTTAATCCAGAAAGTGGCGCTTCATATGGTATTTAATCACTGTATGATTCATCGGCAAACTCTTGTTGCAAAAGATATGGATGAAGAGTTGCACAACATATTACAAGACGCTGTTAGTTCAATTAACTACATTAAATGCATTAAATTAACTCTTTTCAATACTTTGCAATGAGATGGGCTCAACGTTTGAGAGATTACTGTTACTCACCCCGAAGTCAGATGGTGCTCACGTGGGAAAATACTACGACGGATATTTGATTTGAGAAATGAAGTGTACATATTTTTAAGCGAAAAGAAACATAGATTGGCAAGTTATTATATCAATGAAGTTTGGCTAGGAAAGCTGAGCTATTTAGTTGATATTTTCGAAAAACTTAACGACTTA
>BMAV01015411.1:414769-429821 GCA_019973955.1 Trichonephila inaurata madagascariensis | reverse complement strand
CTCCTTGTTCACCAATTATTCTGGTATTAGTCAAATAGTTAGAACGATTCTCTGTTTGTTCTTGTTCATTAATTATTCTGCTACTAGTCAAATAATTCAAGTGATCGTCTTTTTTTCCCCCATACTATTTTGTAAGTTGTTATAATATGTAACTATAAAATATTTTGTCCTTTTTTGGCCAATCAACAGAAAACATGCAACGTACCACAAATTTGGAGAAGAAAAATAAATGGAAACAGTTAATTAAATGCGTGCAAAAACGCAACGTAAGAAAAAGGGGGGATTTATTTAATTATTATTATATCTTTATGAACAAATAAAATATTTTCAGTAACTATTTTTTGCATATTAGACTAATTATCAGATCGACATTCGTTCTCAAAATTAATAGGTTACACGCAAAAGATGTGTATGTATAATTTGTTCATTAATTAATCTCATTTTAATGCAAAGCAAGAAAAAAATCTTTCTTTTTTTTTCCTTTTCGGAACAAACGTAGTGAATTTCGTATTCAAAAAACTAATATTTGTTTGAAAAAACTTAAATCTAATGTTTTCTGATTAAGATTTTGTATTAAATGATAAGTATAGTATGAAAGCACGTTTCCAAAATATCCCAATAGAATTAGAAAAGTTGTAGGAATTAAATTAGCTATTATTGATGCGCAGAGCATTTTCTGTTTTGTTCTTGATTGTAGTTTGTAGAGTATGTATTTGCGATCACGCAATTCTCCATAGAAACAGGTAATAACTAATGTGTTTTATGCTATTTTTTTCGGTTAAAGAAATCCAATTTTCCTTCTGAACATGCGATAGTGTGTTTTTTTTTAAATCTATTTCTAAATTGAATTTTTCACTGATACAATTTAAAAAGTGGTTACTGATCACTGAAAATACACGCAATGGTCCGACCTAGTCAAGTATCGCAGATAAGAAAATACTGTTTCTAGGTTCAATGATAGTATTCAACTAAGCAAAAAAGAATTAACACAAATAAAAAGAATTTAAATTTAATCTCTAGCCTTCTGTATAATAGGAATAAATAAAATTATTCACGAATATTAACGTTTTTACCCCCAGGGCATCATTGTTTTACTAAAGTATAACTCCAAACAAGTAATATTAAAAAAAAAAAAGTTAAGTCAATTCCTACCTGGGTCAACAAAGAAACATTTTATTTTATATAATGAGAGAAATTATAGACCATCATCCGTTTCATAAATTAAAAAATAAAAAAAATACAATGTTAAAATGCAAGTGGGTTACAATATTTTCGATTTGAGCATAAGTACGCCTAATATCCGCATTTATTTCTGCAATTTGTTTCTAATCAAATGGAATGGGTTCTAATCCTTCTGCAATTTGGCTCTGACATAAAACTTCTGCATTTTTAATCGAAAGGAATTAGAGCCACTTGTTTTGTTGTGAAAACTTAAAGAGCCCCAAAAGTAAATGCTGACACCAGCAATAAGAGCATATATAAAAATTTATTGACAACATAAATTTACACACCATACCATACCGATGATGACAGTGCTTTTTCACTCCCAAATATATATACCGACAGCATGACGAAATCGTTTTGATTTCGACTCAAATTAAATTCAGTGCCAATATTGTCGTTAAATGAAGTGCCGGTTCAAGAAGTACAGCAACTGAATGTTCCAAAAAGATTATGTTACACAAACAACTCAAAACAAATAACATGTTGCCATCACGTAAAAGCTAAATAAAGTCGATGGCGTTGGTAAAAAGCACGAGAATAAAGCTAATTATTATACAGAAATACGTATAAAATAGACATTGTAAATAGATTTCAAATTGCTTTGAGTAAATATACTGTCATTTATTACCTTCATTCGGAACAAATTTAGTTTTTTTCTCCCCTGTAAAGCAAAAGTTAATTAAATTTAATTAATGAATTAAATTATCATATCGTCACCTAAAACAATCGTCCATAGAAAATTTCAGCTCAAACAAGTGCTTTAAAATATGAGATTTTTTTTTTTTAATTTTGATACATGTCGCCAAAAATGATGCCAATGAGGCTGTATCTGTAATTATTTGAATAATTAATTTTCAGTAATTACTTTTTGTTAATTATAATTAAATTACTATCCTGTCATCTAAAATAATTGTGTATATAAAATTTCAGCTTGATTGAGCGTTTTAAAATGTATTTCATTAACGATTGAAAATTTGAGCAAGATAAATATATAAATGAATAAATATATACAGATAGTGAGCTAATAGTAGGAATTGAAAAAAATAATCATTAAATACAGAGAAAAAGTCAGATTTTTTAATCCTCTTACTTTTAAATTCATTTTAAATTTAAGTCTTTTTAAATCAAATATTTTTTTTTTGGTTCATAATATGGTAAGTGTACTTCAGACCATAATTCACCAATTTCACTTACCAATCAACAAATATTTCCAATTCTTCAGTTATCTATGATAAGATGTGATGTCTATATAATGATCATATATTCCTTTTGAAAAACATCTCCGTTAGACTTTTGCTACTAAAACTCTAGTCCACAAGTCATTTCGAATTTGTGAAAGGAAAGTAATTCTTATAAAGAATCTACATTTTTCTTCTTAAATCTGTTATTTATTTAAATGAAATAAATGGCTTTTTTTAACTAGCAGAAGGATACCAAATGCTCTTTGAAATTATATTTTTCTTTCCGTTTTTCAAGACAGTTGTAATATATTTCAGGATGTTAAAGCGACAAATATTTTTATGTCATTTCAAAAGACGTCAAATTATCTTCTACAATTGGAAGAAAAAATTAGTTCCATGGATGCCAACATTACTTTTTGTACATTTATATTTAATTTAGTGAATTCAAATAAAAACAATAGCTTAGATTTGAGGAAGGGGGGGGGGATTATTAACACCGCTACAAAATCCCTTCACGAATTTAAAGTATCTAGTAAGTGGAGGTATTAAAAGTACTTATAAAATTTCGATTTTTATTACGAATAACTACTCTAAAATAAACTTTTGAACGGAGAATGGAAGCGAATTTTGAATATTGTGTGTGAACCAATTACTTTTTTTTCTGAGAATGTCCTGCTTGATATAGATTTTATACAACTTTTCCATTGCGTTTTTTATAACAAATTTGAGTCAATGAAATATACTTAAGATAAACAAGTAATAAAAAAAAAAATGTCAATTCCTACATAGATCAACAAAGAAAAATTTTATTTTAGCTACTTTTTATTAAATAGTTACAATAAATATAAATATGTATATACATATGACAGAACCACAACATTGAGTGGTCATTAATTTTTATTAATTATCCTTAAAGTTTCGTATTGTCATCCGAAATAATCGTATACATAAAATTTCAGTTCAACACTGAATGCTTTAAAACGTGAAAAAAAAAAAAATCTTTTAAAGTTTTGACCCCCAAGTCACTAAAAATGAAACCATCATGGCTGTATCTGTAAATCTTTAAATAATTAGTTTTAGTGAATTAATTTTAATTAATTATAATTAAATTATTGTGTTGTCACCCAAAACAGTACAGTGTAGAAAATTGCAGCTCAAACGAGCGCTTTAAAACGTGAGAATAAAACCTTTTTATGTTTTGACACAAGTCGCCAAAAGGGTCGCTAAGTAGCTAAAAATGATGCCAACGTGGCTGTATTTGTAATTCTTTGAATAATTAGTTTTAATCAATTAATTTTTATTAATTACAATTAAATTACTGTATTGTCATCCAAAATAATGATGTATATAAAATTTCAGCTCAATTGAGCGCTTTCAAATGCATTTTTATTAACGATTGAAAATTCCACGAATATAAATAAATAAATATATAGAGAGTGTGAGCTAATAGTAGGAATTGAAAAACAGGATACCCTGAATAATATTCTCTCTTCTCATCGCAGTAGGGAAAGAATGTATCACGCTAAATTACCTAGTGTCTCTTAAGTGTCAATCTTCAGTTAAATTGCACACTAAAAATAAAAATGTCTGGCTGTAGATCCAAATATAAAAATATAAAAGTTTTTTAAAAATTTTGCTATGCTTTCCAAGTTTTCAAAATATTCTCTTGGTTTGATTTCGACCTTCGGGTGTGAAGTTTCCAAAAGTCTTTTATTCGTGCTTGTCATTTCCCGTTGTTTCTTTTGAAGAGTGAAAACCTCGAAAAGAAAATAAACTACGTTATTTAATTAATTAACTTTAAAAAGAATAGCTGTGAAAATGGGTCTTATATCCAATAATGGCATGGTTTAGTTTTGCCCCCCCCCCCCTTAAGTTCTTAACGGAGATATTAATTTGAGCAAACTGTGTTTAAAAAGGGTAAGTTATCATAAACGTCTTTTTTTTACGACTGTACGTTAAAATCAAGCTCCCACGATGTCAAAGACATGAAAATGTTTCTAAGTACACTACATAAAGGTTCAAAAATGCATATACAAATTCTTTTACCAAAATGTAGTTTTTGATCAAATTATAATGTTTTATAACGAATTTGAATGAAATAAAAAAAAATCTATTAACAAAATGAAAGCATATATATATATATATACGTATAATATATATATATATATATATATTTAACTGTTTTTACATTATTTAAATTCTTTCAAAAATTGCATGCAATTTTTATATTCATTGCTTCTTTCAAATTCTTTTTACTGTTTTAATACCACCTCCTATCTAAAATGTTGGAAAGAAATGTATATTTTAATCCACCAATATTTCTTTACTCATCTTGTAGAATGATTTATTATTATTATTATTATTAAATTATGGGGATTTAAAACAAACGAAGAAAATGTTGAAATAACAAAAGCTGAATTAGTATTTTAAAACAATATCAAGTAGTTTTGGCATTAAATAGCATTTTCACTTTTTCTCTTTTTACCACGCCTTTTACAATAGCTTATAGAAAAACGACTGGTATCGAGCCAATCTGCATAATTTCATTATGATTGCTGATTTTAACGTTAGGATAAGATAGCAAAGAATTTGTTTTCCTGGCAAAGAAAGGAATTGGTTTTGTTGCCAAGAAATAAAATGAACTCCAAAGCCGAAAAAAGGCACCAAGAAAAAGAAACGCCAAATAGGATTTTAATGGTAATGTATCATAACTTACGGTCTAAATCTAACTTTTACTTTATATTTTTGAAAATATAGATATTTAACCACAACAAAGTAAAATTACACAGTGTTCCTGATAATTTAATTTATAGATTGAAAATAAAACATGAAACCTCCGTATGACAACAGCTCGATTATCTCGCATCACTTAAAATATTACGATTAGTTATCTCTGCCACATACGTAATTGTATTCCTATCTAATGAGAAGACAAGTTTTCAATTCTGAATCTGGTAATAGATGTTTTTCCTATTCTTATAACGATATAAGAGCTTTGTAGATTTGAAAATAAGATACTTACGTATTATCGCAACCTATTGGCGACATTATATGAAACGATACACATGATTGCCAATTCAGCGCACACAAAACATGCGAAATCGAGGTTGCCAACTTGGTGAGTTATCTTGAACATTGGTATTGTTGCGATAACAAGTATGTACCTAAAATTATTTTGTGATTTTGGCAACATTTTTTTTTTTAAATTTCTTCCTCTATAGTGTTAAAATCAAACAGACATTTAGAATTCAGATCGAATTTTTTAATAGCCACAAATAAACTCATAAAAGCGCGATTATGAAAAAAACTGGTTACAGAAATTAAAAAAAACAGAAGAATACTTAGGTTGTGGCGAACGCCGACACAACACTATTGATCAGTAGGGTCAGGTGGGGGAAGTGGGGGGAAAATCAAGTTTTTTTAGAGAAGGTCCTAAAATCAAACTATTAAATTTATTTCAATGAAACTTTTGATGCATTTTATATACATTGGATTCATATAGATTAAATATGAAGCATTGCCATTCAATTTTGTTAGATTGTTTTCTCACAGTAATACATTTGAAAGAGCATGTTTTGATGCCCCCAGTTTACCACATGGTGGGGGAAAGTGGGGGGGGGGTTAGTTCTAAAATTGGTGTATATTTAAATAAAAATATTCTTTTTGAAATAAGAATGCACTGAAAAAAAATGTGTCTTGATTATATTTAATGATACAAATGGTCAAAGCAAAATTTTGTGTACATATTATTTAGTTAAATAAATAATGTCCAACGGTTATCAAAATTAGGTTCACATAGTACGTGGTATAAATCACTGAACTCTACACAATCTCCATTATCAATAGCAGGAAAAGTGTAATAGTACCCCAATGGTGACGTGGTCAGGTATTTTGTGTGATAAAACTCCTTAATTTCTTTCATTTGTCCAACGAATTTACGTGATTGACTTCTTGACCGATACTCAGCCTCTACCCATGATTCTTACTTTACTTCATTAAAACTTTCTGTATATTTTACATTCTTCTTTATATTTTTACTTGATTGAATTTGTTCTTACGGTCACTTCCTTCAGCAGCCAACCTTTCCAAAAAATTTCAATTCTTAAAACCTCACCAGTTTTGCTCTGTCCTTTTTTCGCATTCTCTTTAAATTCTAAATGGCTAATATTGTTTTTATAGATGGGGTGGGAGAGAGAGTTTGTGTTATTGTCTTCTTTAAATCTTTTAAAGATGTATCGAGAGACACTAGGCTTCAGAAGATACAATGGTTGTGGAAGGATATGTTCTTGTACTGGGCTCTTGGTTGTTTCCCTTTTCTGTAATGAGAATACAGATGGCCTTTCTGTTCAGAGGATAAAGTCCTGATCCTTTAAAACCATTCACTGCATGCTGGTTTCCTTAATATAATTTCTTGGCATATTTGAACAGTAAAAGACGATATAAAAATTAATGTTCATAGTAATTTAAAGTGTTGTTAGTACCTACTTATAACACTCAGTTTTTTCTCTATCATTCCCCTCTTCCTAAAATAATTTAGAAAGTAAAATTTAAAAAAAAAAATGTTTTTCAGTATTAAAACTACTACTTAGTGAATAAACACCAAGTAAATTAATTGTTTAAGTCATTTTATTATATAAAATAGAGTGCATTAGACTTTTTCTAAAGTTAGCACAGAGGTGAAAAATATCCCTATCATAGAACACTTAGCTAAGCCTAATCATACCCCCAAATTCGCCACCTAAAAAAACAATTCATCATAAATAGAATTATAAAATTTATTCTTATCTTGTTATGTAGATCTGTTCCTTAGATATTGTTCTACTTGTCTGAACTAAAATTAATAGTTTTTTCGAGTTAATATTGATTTTAGAAGAAAGTTCATCAGCATTTTATTTGCAATCAGCATATTAAAAAAACTTAATGTACATCAAATTTGTTACTAACTTTTGAAACTAAAATGAAAATATTTACTATAATCTCAATACATGTCCCTGAAAACGAAATAGCTAAATATCTTTATTTAAAAAGAGAAAACAGGTGTTTTTCAATATACGCCCTTCACCCCATGGGCCCACTTTCCCCAACCTGAATCTACTCATGATTTAATTTTGATTCATTCTCTACTTATGTTTTTTCTTTATGTAATTCAATATTCAATTCATTTTGAAATATATATCATTTAACGTATACATATCTGCTTTGGCTTTTACTTAACTGTGCTCTTAGAGCGGAGTAAAAATTAAGTTTCAATAATGTATATATATATAGGCGATCTCTATATATTTTATCTATTTTATAGTTTCTTCTACAATTTATTTATACTAGCTTCAATGGAATATACCAGTGATATATTGTAATAAATACTGCCTTCCTTGGATTTCTCAATAATTTTAACTGTCATTATTTATGAGAGAATAGCTTTTTATTGGCTAATCACAAATTCGATATAGGCTGCAGCGATACTTTAGCACACATAAGGTAAAATTTTCTCTCAAGTTATATATATATATATATATATATATATATATATATATATATATATAAACTCTAATAGCCAATATGTATGATCGATTGGAAATCTAGAAGAAAATCAATATCGTATATCTGGTAAAATAATATTGATTGTGCGATATTTAAGTAATAACGAAGCCAATTTGGTCAAACATGTTTGCTCTATAAAAACCAATATTCTGCCATCAGTTTTATAAATATTACTATACATTAACTACACGCTTCGCTAGGTATTTCATGATAGTTTATGAATATATATATATCTTTTTAATTATTGATATCTATGTTTTTACATTAAGATTTCAATGGTACTCAAAAAAGTTTTTATAGGCCTCACCTCTCCATTTAAAAAAATAGGATGCATTTCTAAAATGGATTACATTAACATCTTAAGTCCCTGTAACCTCGTACCTTGGGAGTCTATTTCCGTAAAGCCCGTTCTTAATGCATTTCTGCTGAAGAAAAGTAACATGCTTGTTAAACTTTAGATTTGTAAGTCTAATACAGTGAAATGCGCTTAACGCGAAAACGCTTAAGACGAAATATCCATTGACACGGAATATTACAACGGTCCCGACGAACTACTATGTATTTTCATGCATTTTTTCTCTTAGCATGAAACGAAAATAGAAAACGAACGCTAAAAGTTTTCCTCCCTGGAAATGAACAAAATACGGAAAACACCAGCTGGATTGGACTGTCCTACTGTACTATCGGAAGAATTCGTTGCAGTAGATGATAATAATGTATGTACGCGCCAGTTATGACAGACAAATGCATTTGGGGGTTTGTACAAAGCTCAAAACTATCATTGATGCAGATTCCGACGACGAAAATGAAATGACTGATGTAGCTCCTGTTCCCACATCATCCGAAATGTCATCCGAACAATTTGTTCACAATTTAATGCTGAAAAAAGGCAATTCAAAGAAAAATATCCGATTATTTTCCAAAAATTTTATAGATGATTTATTTTTAAAAACTTTGGGAAAGTTTTGTGAATGTTTTTTGTTTTATTGATTTTTATGGAAAACATGCATATATACATATATGTGTAAATTAAATGTACCTTAATAAACTTAATTTTGAATATTTTTGGCAATATCCTTTAACACGCGAAAAACTATTTCAGTTCCTTCAGTTTCGTGTTAAGCGATTTTCACTGTAGTTAAAAAACAATTTTTTTTTATCCATAATACCTTTCGAACCCTCACATGGAAATTGATTTCCGCAAATCCCGTTCACAGAAGATCTCTTCTCAGAAAAATATACATGCGTGTCATATTTCAAGTCCGTACGTTTAATATTTCAAAAATGTGAGCATTTGATTAAACCCCCGTGGGAGTAGATTTCTATAAATACTGTTCTTAAACGTTAGCAAATCAAAAAAGGGAGCAAAATGCAATAATCAGATCCTAACGGGAAAATTTTTATGCTATTGACTGCAAATCATGGCATTTGGCGACTTCGTAGATACACACACAAACTTCCTTAAACAAAGGGATTTTAGAAACAAAATGATTAAAAAAAATTTTTTTTTTCAATTCCAACTAATAACGTACATTTTATATATATACATATAAATAGAAAGTTTATATAAGTGATGAGAGAAAATTTGAACTACATATATATATATATTCATCCACTCAAGGTCAAATAAATTTTTTTTAAACTTGTAGTGGATGACACTTGACCAAAACACAATTTTTTCAAATATTAATTCATTAATTTTTTTAATTAATTAATAATTAGTAAAAAACAAAAATAATAATCCAAAACCATATATAGAAAAGAAAGTCTTTCGTTGTGTGCCTGTAGCGCAATGGATAGTGCGTTGGACTTCTCATTCAAAGGTCGTGGGTTTGAATACCACCTGAAATGGCTTAATTTCTGAGAATGGGATTCCTTTTTACCATGCTATTTTATTGGAATAACTAAATTTAGTGAATGAATAAATAGTAACAAACAAAAAAAAAATAGTCCAACATTTTACGTATATAGAAAGGAAAATGGAAAATTGCAAGGAAAATCGTTTTCTATTTTGCCACTTAAGATTGTGATTCTATCATATGTATATACATATTTACATTAATTCTAATTATTTAATAAAAAGTGGTTAATTTTTTTGTTTTTCTTTTTTGACCTAAATAGGAATTGACTTTGAAAAAAAATTTTTTATATTACTTGTTTAATGTAAGGTGTGTGTATGAATGAACTATACTTTATTAGATATACTTAAAATAAATGTAAAGAATGTTTTCAAAGTGAAGTACTTATTAATGTGTCTAGAGATCTTGGTTTTACAAAGACATTTATAAGAATTAATGTTCATTGATGATAGAATAGTAAACATAGTAGATCAGACTTTCAGTAAGGTAGAAATTTGTAAAGAAAATGCGCTCTAAACGGATTCCTAAATGTTTATAACTTTAAAAAGAATGTTAAAGTATGAAAGATTTATCTGAATAATCCTAAGACAAAAAACTAGATATTTATGACTTTATAGGAGCATAATATATTTAGGTGTACATCGAAAAATAAGTAATGTACTTCTGATTTTTTTAAGCTGCAAAAATTTTACATTCACTTTCGTTCTTCTTAAGAAGTATAAAATATGTATTGACAAATAAAAAACAACAAAACATGCGAATAAATTTGCTTAGAATTTTAAAGCAGAATTCTCTCTCTCTCTCTCTCTTTTTGTTTAAGATTTTGCTTACGGCTTCCTTTGCAACATCAACGAATCTCCTTGAAAAAATTTTTTGGAATGATACGATCAATCGGTGTGAATTTGTATACGTTCCAAACAAACATACAAACACATTCGAATTTACATATGTGGCATCAATTAAGACTGCAGAATAGATGATTAATTGTTTCCTATTCTAACATGCTCTAAGTTTGCACTTCATATTTAAACTTTCGCCATCTTCTCATTTGTCAGCTGCAAATAATTATTGTTGTTCTCCAATCAATAAACAAGGCAAAAGGCCCCGATTAAAACTGATTCTTTAGAGAATAAATTATTTAGCCTTCCCCAATATTTCCTAAATTTGTGGAGAGGTTAATTCTGTGCAGATTAACGTCTCTTTATTTGTAATGAAATTATTTAATCTGCACAGTTGGGATTTCAGATTCAAATCTTCTATGGTTTGCCAGCTAATAAGATGGATGGAATTTATTAGTGAGAACTTCATTATAGACATTCCTCTGGGAAAATATTTGCAGATGTGGCGAAAATGCTCCACGGAGTTTGATTCACTGACTTTATCGTTGAATTATTGCGTTTTAAAGTCATTTCGAATTCCCTGTGTTTAAATTAATAAATTTATACCGAGAGAGGAAATTCCATCGCTCAATTTTAGATGTGTGTTATTTAACATTTCATGGCTTTTAAGGTTTGTGGATATTGTAAAGCTTTTTAAAAGTTTTTCGAGTGCAGTATTAGAAGCATGTATGTTATGAAATAAAATCATACTAGGCATGTCTCAAAAATGTATTATATATCTCTTTGAAGTATGAAGAATCTTCTTATTTAATTTTAGCATTTTTGATTTACACTTCCATAATTGTTTTCATAGTTGCTTTACATTTTCAAATATTGCTTCATTAATATGTTACATATGGTAATCTATGCATATATTAATACTAGCTGATATACCCGTTCTTCGCGCGGGTGGAATGAAAAATTAAACAATACAGATTGAAGGATAAAAAAGTTTTCAATCAGTTAATTTTAAAGGAATTGCAAGTTAAACAAAACAAAAAAAAACTATTTGCATATCTCAGCTGAATAAAAAACTATATTTGTTAGATTTAAAGTCTAAATCTAATAGCTCAAAAACAGAAAAATATTTATCCGTATCTCCATTTCAGAGTCGATTTCCGGAAGACACGTTCTTAGAGGATTTCAATTCAACTAAAGAAACATGCATACGAAATATCATTATTATAGGTCTAGTAGCTCGAAAACGGGAAAATTATTTTTCAATATACCTCTTTAACTACCATAGTCTATCACAGGAGCCGATTTAGATAAAATCCCGTCTTAGTGGACATTTATTTAACAAAATAAACATGCATAAAATATTTCAAGTATGTGGCTCTAACAATTCAAAAACCGGAATTTTTTTCCGTAACTTCCCTTAACCCCTCGCAAGTCCCCTCGGGGTCAATTTTCGCAAAGCACGTTCTTAGCGGATCTCTAGTCCAAGAAAAGGAACATGCCTACCAAATTTCATGTCAATAAGTTTAATATTTCCGGACATAGTGAGTGAGTCACTTTCCTCCATTCTTGATAAACTTAGTGCCTAATTTACTCGATAAATTTTAATTTCTTTTGGTATACCTGATATATAAAAATAAACATTCGCTAAATTGTGATACATTCGTTTGCAGATGAAAGATATGTGATATCGTAAACAAACATTTGAAATCTGCGTTTAGTTTTGTGAAAATATTCACAAATAGACTAAGATTAAAATTAATAATTTAATATTTTACCGAACATTATAGTCAAATATTACTTATGAATTCAAAACAAATTTCATCAGTGCTTCTCAAACTTTCAATATTTACGACCCAATATTTAATCATAAATTTCATCGCGCCCTCTTCCTCCATAAAATAACAATGCTTTGAATTCAATAACACTTTACTCTGACGCTAAGGCTACAATATGACTTAAGCCTCCAAAGTACCATCGGCGTATATATACGTCTCTCTCAACCGGTGCGTTCTGAGGACGTATATATACGTCTTTCAGAAGTACGAGCTTTTCTGCGCACTTCTATCCATAAAGTTATTCTGAAGTCTTTGGAATACATGAAAAGCCCATGGGTTCACTGATAATTATTAAACTTGTTCCAAACTTAGTATTGTTAAATTAATTACAAAATACATTGTGCAGTACTGATAAATTTAGAAGTATTATATATGTGTAAATGTTTATTTTATTTTTTTTTATTATGTCACAATGTATTTTTATTTGTTTACTTTTAGTAAGTAATAATTTTTTTTTAAACAATCTTTTGTTTTCTACTTTTCAATATGCTCGTAGAGTTATTAAGTCTTCTTAGGGGAGGGGCGCCCCACATTTTGAAAGACACTGAATTACAGATTTTGATTAAATAGTCCTTTTTTGTATGTGCTTAAAATCAAACTTATTTGGTATAGATACCAAAGTGATGTATTTTTTGTGTTTCTCAAAAAAAAAAAAAAAAAATTCTCTTTAATACAATTCTAATTTAATCTTTTAAATGAGTGTCATATTCCCTATATATCGTCGTTCACTGAAACAAACTTTTTTTCTGAAATCAAATATGAATTGCCAAAAAATAAGGTACAAAATAATCCGATTACCAGAAATACTTATCGATGGAAACTTCCCATTCCTTAATTAAAAGTTCAGTAGCTTAATGTTCCATGAAAAATTGTATTCTGGCTTTTAGAAAATATTACATCCTTTTATAATAACAAAACTGCAGTCTAAAAACAAGAACTTTAGCAAAAATGTCATTGTTTTATATTGAAATAAATTTGAGTCCCCAAAGCTACTATTTTTCTTCCTTTATTTCTGATTTTAGATCATTCTGTAGAGAAGTTCCAACAGACGAAAGGTTTCAAATGTTCTCCCACAAAACGCTGGCCATTTGTCAGGGAATGAAAAACCTCTGGGCGCAGCGTTATCTGTTTCGGAATTCCTCCGTAAACCTGCAATCGAATTTCGTTCGACTTATTTATGGAATAAGAAAGAATAGGCATGTCCGTTAATCAAAGCTTACTTTGGTGTTTTGGTCCGGAAATGGAACTTTTTTTTAGAAAGTCGAACATATATATATGTAGTTTTTCTCTCTTCCTAATACAGCTTGTTCCTTGCAAACTTTATTAGTAGAGATAAAATATATCTCTGCTAACCAAGCAGTATTTCCTTAGTAAACAAATATTTGTTTTTTTCCTTATAAAAAGAACAGATGAAACTATTGCAAAACAAATACCTTTTGCTCTGGCTTCAATATCTTCTGACAATATTGAATTCGGAGTTGATTTATTAAAAAAAATTATATAGCTGTAGAGAATTTTTTTGCAACTTGTATGTAGTGTAACATACTTAAACATAGCGTATCAACGTATTGGGATCAGGACAGCGCAAATACATCTAGAAAGTTTTCCATATGGTCGCCAAGTGGCCCAAAATGCTCGTCGAAATGGTTCAGCAATGCCAAGTCAATCGTGTTTTTTTGTTGTTGTTTTTTTTTTATGTACTCAAAAATAATGGGAGGCAATAATGTGTTTCTATGAGGGAACACATCAAAGACAAACTAACAGAAAAAAAATATAGAACAGTTTTACAATTTGAGCAATGAGAATGAACAGTTGTATAATTTGTACGATAGGGGTTGGTTCAACGTTAAGTGGACAGGAGGTACCACTCCTGGTTATAATTAAATAGTAATAGACTGAAAAAGACAAATATATGAAACTATGTAACTTTCATTAAAATATCTTAATTTTTTGCTCTAAGATAAAATATTAGAAAAAGTTGCTAAATAATTATGCTAAATAAAAGCATTAGATATTAGAAATATAACCTTAATTATGTATAAAATGTAAATGAATTTTATTTTGCAATACATGTTAAAAAAACGTATAGTACTGAATTTGAACATCAGTGATAAAATAAATAATCAGATAAAAATTAGAGTAAATATACATATTATTAAATTAAAGCAGCTGATTATAGCAAAAGTAGATAATTCTGAACAGCAGACTTTTATAATCAATGCATTTCTTCAAAAATTAGAGGTTAATTTATTGCTTAATTCTCCTTTTTATGCAAAAATATGTAAGGAACTCGGCAAGTTTTAATATCTGCGGCAGAATTATGTAAATTTGAAAGTTTACCAGCGATAAATTTACGAACTAATTACACAATTTAGAGAAAATTTCTCATTTTTTTTTAAAAAAAGAAATTATAATTTGTTTTAAAATGAAGTTTTTAAAAGAAGTTAAGAATTTCAGCATACATTAAATTTAAATTGAATTTGTAATTTATACAGCTCTTAAGTATATCTTTTGATATGAGGGTACAAAAATGCATTTTATGTGAACCTTTTTTCTCATCTTTATGGTTGAAT
>BMAV01015411.1:383334-414619 GCA_019973955.1 Trichonephila inaurata madagascariensis | reverse complement strand
AGTTGTTTAAAAGTACAAAAATATGAAAATACATAACGTCTGAGCCCATCCAGTTACTTTTATTGCTTATAAAAGCGTATTTCATAAAATATGAATAAATAAAATTATAATTTTCCAAAAAATCTCTAAAAACGCTCTTGGATAAAAAAAAGGCTTTCCACAGAAGAAGTAACTTTACATATAATTGTCTTAATTATAAATAACTGTAATATAATGAGCTAAAATATAGTTAACACTTTTTTATTAGATAAGTAAAACACTTTGTAATGTATTTTTTTTTTAATTTCTCAAGAAAAAGGTAGTTTGTGATTATACATTATCATTTTGAAATGTATTCGAATATAAATGAAATACATTTGGAATTGTTTTTTTAATCCAGTCATTTATTTTAAATTTTAATTTTTTTAGTTTGAATCGAATATAAATACGTAGAGTTAATGCCATTTTTAAAAAATGCATCCGCTTCGTTTTTATTTATTTATTTACTTTACCATGCTAACAATATATGAGTAATATGTATCTATATTTCTAATGCGTAATATTTATAAATCCTTTATGGGCTTTTAATTTTTTTTTCCTGAAGAAACTATTTTAAAAATTTTAAAAATTAATAATTATTTTACAATAGATCTGCTCTTAGTTGTGTTCTCTTTTACTTAAATAATCGTATATTTTCTTAATATAGAAAAACAATTTGGTGTAAATAAAAACATATAGTATAAAATAAGTGTGTAAAAAAAATATTTACAAAACATCATTTTGTTTTTCATTTCGTGCAATCTCTACAGATTTTTAAATTTCGTTATTTCGAGCATGTAGTATATAGTTTTATGAATTATTTTATAACTGTAGGAAACTATCTTTACTTAAATTTATGGAATAGATATAAATTCGACGGCACAATTTGTTTTTGTTGTGGAAACGGCTACAACATTTAGATTGTATTTTTATTTGGGTATGATACAGAGAATAAAATATATTTGAGAAATGTTTCAAAATCGCAAGAGAAAAGTATGGTTAATGAAAATAAAAGTTATAATCATGCGTGATTATTTTAATATGTGAAATTTTTGTTTCTAAAATTGTGTCCTTAGCTTGGGTGCATTCGCGAGAATCATTTAAGAGAATATTATTGTACTTAATAGAGTTCTCGTTGCATTTACTTAATGTTTATATAGCGTTGTTTTGAACACAATTTATAAATATAATATATTTTAAGCGTTAATAGATAATATTCCATTAAAAGGGTTATTCATGTTGTTATTATTCTCATTTATTTTAAGATGATTGAACACGAATCTCTATGTCTTGATCGCATTGTTACTATGTTGGCTAAAGGCAAAAGCTTCAAACGGATAGGAGATTTGTTTTGAGTTACCAAACTTTCTTGGAAACAACAACAAAAAATTACCAACCAATAAATATACAGTCAAAATCTGATGCGTATGACAGATGTATACACCAGTAAAAATAAGGGTCACGTACACAAAATTTGTGATAACTAGACAAATATTCGGTTTATTGCAGTGTTTCTCAAACTGTGGGGCGCGCCCCCCTAGGGGGCGAGATAACCCTACAAGGGGGCGCGAGTATATGGAAAAGTCGAAAACAAAAAACGTTTTAAAAAATTATTAATTTACTGAAAGTAAGCGTAACCAAATGCATTCTAACATAATAATAAAAATAAAATACACATTTACATTGATATAATACACTTAAATATATATCAGTATTACACAATGTGTTTCATAATTAATTTAACAGTACTAAGTTAACAAGTTTAATAATTATCTGTGGCCATATGTTCATGTCATAAAATTATATATGAAATTTAATACTTATCTTGATAATTTGTACGGTTTATAATTAAAGCCGTATTGCAGCTTTAGAGTCAAAGTATATTAACATTGCTTTTAATACATTGTACTGTATAAGGGGCGAGCTATGAAAATTATGACTGAAAATTGGGTCGCGATTATTGAAAGTTTGAGAAGCACTGGTTTATTGCAGTAAAAGTTTAGGCAGAGATATATTACTATAGGAGAAAACATATAGTAGCATATCAATACGGAAAAGAAGTGAATTAGTTAAGATAAAAGTTATAACAAAACCGACAGATGCAATATATTTCGAAAAAGGTCCATCTAATATGGAAAGTGTCCGCTGAGCATTGTTATATAAGTTTCACAACGAGCTTTGTACCTTAATGAAAGTTAAGAGAAATGCTTGCGAGAATAAATCCCATTCATTCAAAAATGGGGCTTCTAACTCCTAAGAGGAAGATGACAGAGAGTAGGGGCACTGCCTCTCTAAAATCATCTCAACCATATTCTGTTGGACAGAGATCCAGAGACTTCGAAGGTTACCACAAAATCCGGCGTATAACACGTACCAGTACTTTCAAGCTGCATACTTGAATTTTTCGGTATATTCGCCGTATAACGCGCATCTTCTTTTTAATAAAGAAAGCTGAAGTATACGTGTGCAATGCGCTCATGTTTTGAAGTCATTTTTTACGAGGTATTATTCCCAGTTTTAGAAAAAAATAGCATACTTCTAGAGCTACAACCCTTCAAGTTCATAAGGAATATCATTTCCTATAAAGAAAACAGTATTTTGATCTTTCTAGAGGTCTAATTTTTTTCTATGCTCATCTTTTATTATTTTTAAAAAACTCATTTTTACACCCGACGTATAACGCACACCTTTAGATTTCGATCTTTTTTTTGTTATCAAAGTACGCGTTATACGCCGGATATTACAGTAGTTCATACGGTGAATATTCTCTACAATCTCTGTGAGGTCTCACATTATCTCCCATTAAAAGGAAGTTCCTACTTACAGCATCTTGGGAAAACTGCATATAGGTTTCAAGGACCTAATCCCTGTAGCTCTATGTTTAGTGGCATTACCCACATCAAAGACGGGCATTGGCTTACAACTGCCCAACATACTGCCACCCCTGATAAGATTCCCTCTGTTACTATTTCCTTTACATTGGAGGAATGATAACAAACCTCACATTCTCTCCGGATGAAGACCCTCCGAGAATCACTCTGTAGGCTGTTGTCCAAGAATAGTGTATTCAGCTTCCTTACAAATCGTTTCTCTTATGCGACGTTGCTCAGAGTGAAACACAACACTAGACACCGACTTACTTTACTAGATGTATGTATATTGTTTGCCTGTAGATCTTTTTTTCCAGTTGCAGCAGTAAAGTTACAACTAAGCTCTACATTTGCTGTCTACCTATGCAGTCGTACACTTAATGCTAAATAATTATTTTAAACAGGTGTCATCAATCATGGGTGGCCTTGGTTGGGCACTATGGTGGTTTTGCCACTTGCTTGAAATTTATCCCCGACCTGTATTCCACTTTCGGTACCACTTGCAATCATCATTCTTGTAACTCATTCCTACTGCGAACAATCTAACTTATGTGTTTTGAATTAATGTTACCAAAACTGGTAGCAAAACCAGCCACATCAGCAGTGTAATTCCACGTTGTACTACACAACTAAAGCTAAATACCATTTATACCAAACAAAAATCTAACAGTGTGCTATTTGTCCTTCAAAGTATATAAATTTTATCCCCCTTTCACTGATTGTAATTTGATTTATTGGAGAAAATAGGTATGTGTGATCTTAACGCTGGACGTCAATGTATTTGTAATCAGTTTGACTAAAGAAAGAAGTAACTACTGTTTACAAATGTATCACTTGTTTATATATTTCAGAAGTATTTCAAATTTTATTTTAAAAAAAGCAAAATTACAAAATGATGAATTATAAAATAATACTTATATGTAAAATATGTTTTAAAGAAATTTTATGAAGCCTTTTCTCTTAGTGATTGAAGGTTATTATTATGAAGTTATTACTATGATGTTATTATTATCCTTTTCTTACAATATACGTTTCCAATTTTAACAAATTCTGTTAAGTAACTGTTATGTAGGCTACTTTAAAAGTTTAAATTTAAAAAATTATGGAAGAATTTTAAATGAGACACTTTTAGGAAATCAAAGCATTAAGTCAAAAGTATTTTTTTCATTGCTAAGATTTAAAATGCCGTGCATTACGCTTCAGGATAAGCCGGCTGGGTGGCGTGGTTGGTTTGTCGCTGGCTTTCTGCATCTAAGGTTGCGGGTTCGATGCCAACCCAAGTCGGTGGATTTTCATGATACAGAAAATTGACAGTGGCTATATCGTATTATTTTACGACTTGTAAAAGACCCCTAGAGTGTCTGTTTGGCTTGAATGCTCTCGGCAAAATTAAATCCTAATACAGGTTTACATCGTCAGAGCTTAGATGCCTCCCTCTAGGGAGGAAACTGAACTTCAAAATTACCTGCGGTGTTTGGTATCCACCTATATGGTGCCACATTAAAAAGATATTCCAGTTTCCAGGGAATGTACTAGGTCTGCAATGATAAAACTCAAATATCCACAGCCCATTAGAAATAAAAAAAATGTTACATTATAACAAATGATCAACTTTACAAGTGTAGGGCACGACTAAGGGAATTCATTTGGAGTCGAAAATTGGTGCAATAGTAGTACTCTTTTAGAGTGTTCAACCCTCAATGACATTCCGCCGAATGGCCAGCCAATTCGGAGAAAATACCCTTCGAAATTCACGCACAGCTCTTACACAATTAAGTTTTCATTTCCTCCAACCAGTTCATAGCCTGTCTGGTAAATCGTCTGCTTATTATACGTGAGATTAGGGTTCGATTCATCGATAAACATTTTTTTCAATTCATTTAATTACTTTTTTTAATTAAATGAATTTATTTATAAAAGGCTTATTAAACATTAAATGATATTTTATGTAATCACTTTGTACTTTATGAAGTAAAAAAATAAAATAAATTTATTATTTAAATGATTCATTATTAAAATTATTTAAAAATATTATTAATTAAAAGCATTTGAAATAATTATTAATTAAAAGCATTTGAAATAATTATTAATTAAAGTTATTTAAAATTATCATTAATTAAAATTAATAATTTAATTATAATTTTTAAGATTTATAAGAGTATTATTAAAATTATTATTAATTTATTATTTAAGTTATTATTAATTTAATATTAAAGTTATTATTAATTTATTAAATTGATTATTGATTAATAAAATTATTATTAATTTATTATTAAAATTTATTTAAAAAGAGCTTCCTAAATATTTTATAAAATTATAAAAAAATTAAATTAATAATATATAAAAAGACATATTTTTATTATATTAATTATAAAATAATTAATGTAATAATAATAATATATTTTATAAATTAGTTTATATTATATATAATATTTTATTTATAGTATATTGTATTTCTCATCATAAAACTATTTGTATATAATTTTTACGTAAAATATCATTTAATATTTACTATATATTTTATTATAAATATTACTTATCAATATATATATATATAAAAATATATTTATAAAATTGAATATAAATATATAATAATTGCAGTAATTTTTTTACTTTATAAAATAATTACATAAAATATCATTTAAAATTTAATAAACCTTTCATAAATAAATTTATTTAATTTTAAAAAATAGTTACATGAATAAAAAAAAATGTTGATCGATGAATCTTACCCTAACCTCGCGCATAGTAAGCAGACGATTTACCAAACAGTCTACGAACTCGTTGGAGGAAATGGAAAATTAATTGTATAAAAGCTAAGCATGAATTTCGAAGTCTATTTTCTCCGAATTGACTGGCCATTCGGCGGAATTACATTGAGGGTTGGACACCCTAAAGGAGTATTACTATTACACCCAGTCTAGACCCCAAATGAATTTACTTAGTCGTGCCTTCCCCTTGTTAGATCATCAGAAAACATAAGCAAAATTGAAACTTTTTCTGACATATTATGCTAAATTGAAATCATATGCTAAAACAACAAAAATAATGGAACGAAAACTAATATTATACTAAAACTAAGAATCGAAATAAATATGAAATAATGTGTAACTGATCTGTCCATACAAGTACTTAATTCGATTGTTGTATTCGATCATTAATTTTACTATTCTTTGTTCATCAATCATAATTATTTATAAATCAAGAACAATTATTGTATCTTCATTAAAAACATTACTACATGCATATTTGTGGAAACCAAGAATAATTAAATACATGCCACTCATTCTGAATGTACTATTTGTTCAATAAAAGACAAAGACAATAAGAAATATCTCCGCGGATTCTAGGTCTTCCCCAAACTAACCTGAACACACAAACCGTGGAATTTTCCTTAACGAAGAAATAATAATAAAATCTTTTCCAAGGGCTGTTTGGTTCCAGATGAAAAATAAGAGAAACTAAATTCCAGAGACTTCCTTGAAATATTACGTGTAATGAAACTTAGCGAGCCCGATTCATTAGACCCTAAATAATTAAGCCTTCGAAGTGAGGCTTAGCGAATTTGTTCATATTACTGTCTCACCGGGTTCAAACTTTTCTCTTTCCGAACGTTTAATTAAAGTCATGCCTTTTCTGGAAAGAGCATCTGTTTGATTATTTGTCAAATCGATACTTCCAACGCTGCCATCCGTTGCTAAAAATAGCATTCGAAGTAAAATATTGAATGGCTAATGAAGTATGGAAAATTCGTGTTTGGACAAAGTTGCAAAAAGTAAATTTCAATCTTCTCTAAAGGAAAAAGTGTTCTTCAGAATCATGGCAAAGAGTCTTCGAATTTCAAAGTTTCAGTGGAGCAGACGATTTTGTTACGAAATTAATGAATGTTATTAAATTTGTTTGTATTATATCAGACTATTATTTCTTCTTATGAACAGTTTCTGAGGAACAGACGATTTTGTTACAGAATTAATGAAAGTTTTTAAATTTATTTATGGTATCTGGCTATATAATTTTATTTTAGATGGAATGGGTGAGTTTCATTGTATTTTGTGGCAACAAAGCTTGCTTCTTTCTTCGATGACTTTGGAGTTCAAGAAGCGATTTTAATGCATAAGTTTTTTAAAGAAATGAATTATTTTATTTTATTATCAAACAGTATAATTTTGCTTCGAAATAATAATTACATGTTTATACAGCGGATATTCTAAATGCAAAAGGAATGGGATTTAAAAGTATTTTATTAAATTTTCATTCACATTAACTTAATATTTGAATTCTAATTTTGGAGAATATTATAGAATATTATTAAAATTGTACTTGTTGAAAAATCAAAATTCTATCTTTATTATAATTAAAATATTTATTATATTAGTACTGTTTTAAAAACACTTTTTTTGAATATTTCTTAAGAAACCGTAATGGCACTACACATTTTGCGCAATTTGTTTTTCATATTTACTTCTGTTACTCACGAAATGTTACTAAAATATAACAATAATACAAAACAAATATTACTTCCATAACTATTGCCAAAACTGCATTAGAGCTTAAATAAAAACATAAACATATCAATTTCATTTGTAGAGAAAATTTGTCTACATTGTTTTGCCATATCTACGTTTTTTAGAAATTGCTAGAATCTTTCAGAAAAAAGAACATTAGGGCTACCAAAAGGAATGTTTTAATTAATTCAAGAACTTAACTAATATTCTAATTTATGATAATTACTTTAAATGTTACGTTTATATTACTGAGTTTTTGAGGTCATTATATTTTTTGCATCCAAATTGTTAATTAAGATTTAAAAGAAAACTAATCTGAATACTAAGTTTTCGTGAATAAAAACTTATTTCAATTGTTTCGAATTTTTCCAAATATGTTACTATGCGTGACTGTAGTAATTAAAAACATTTATTTTCTCTTCATGCTCCGATTCGAAAACTGTGTTAAGTAACAAAGAAATTTTTCAATTAATGATTGTTTGGGGGAAAAAACATTTATTTTACTATATCTTGTAGTTTACTTTTTAAATAGTAACTACGTTGAGCAATAATTAGTTAAAATATTCCGAACTTTGCCATAATATTTTAACTGCACAGAAAGTTTCTAGCTTAGGTTTAGAATACTTTATGACTGTTTTTCTTTGGTATATGGGATTATAGTAATGATTTGAATGATATAAATAAAAAGTAACTAACTTTCTAATTATACAAAAGTATTTTCTGTTTTTCACTATTGATAAAATTCAAGATCATCTCAAAATTTGATTTGTAATCTCGAATTCGATACTTCTGAAACTGCGTAGTCAAAACCTTAAAGTTCTCAAAATGACCACAGCGATAATATACAGGTTGGGGCAAATAAAAGTGGTCTGGAGATCAGAGCTCCAGGTTACAAAGAAACACGGCAAAGGAAAGGAAACAGTTCGCCAATCTGCTTATCACAGATGTTGAACGTATCTATACGTCTTTCAGAAATACTATATTTTTTTTGAGCCGTTGTAAGCAGAACCATTCCGAAATCTTTGGAATAGTTATTAGCGTTATACAATGACCTTGAGTGTCTGCGAAGGATTTACTTTTTTCAGAGAGAAATGTAATTATTTGTGACTTTTTCCCCCTCCAATGTGTTGTATAAGCGCACCCTTGGAAAAGCGGTGGCCCTGGGAAGCGAATCGTGTTACATTTATTCGACAGTTAAACAGTTAAGCGAGGTTTAAAATTACAAGATCTGTCACCAATAGCCCTCGTGTTTCCTTATAGGGCGACATTAATACAACTCTCAATCATATATCATTGTCCACTAAATTTTCCTACGATTTTGAAATAGTTTTGCATAATTATGGAGAATCAGTTCATTGTTTTATTTAGATTAGAATTTCATCAGCCTTTTTGTTGTGAGACAGTCAGCAACATTAGCTTTATGCAGCAACATTTATGTAGTGTATTTAAATCAGAGATCTTGAATATAAATTGTTGATTTTATTTTCTAGTTACGTGTGCACTAATATTTTCATCTGTATAGCTTAACATTTCATGGAATATCTAAAACTAATTTACTCGTAATGGATTAGTTATTTTAATATGTGTGAATTGGAGTTTATTTAAACTTTAAATGAGTAAAAAAGGGTTCTGTTTTGTATTATCATTTGTTATTTTTAAATTCTTGCATTTCAGTATGCATTGCTAAAGCAAGAAACTGAAATGCATGCAAATACATTGATATGAAACTATGATTTTTTACATTTGAGAAAGATTTAAACAATTTATTTGTTTAAGAGTTTAAAAGGCTGAAATATTTTAAAATACAAGTTGAACTTCCCTAAAACCCGACATAAATTCGGCCAAGAATTTTTTTTAAATGTATATTGAAGTTATGTACATGTATAAGTATTTGTTCATATATATTTTCACCTGCCTGAAAATTAATTCTCCAAAATGTATTACATCATTGCAAATTAAGTTTTTCTGCATTTATTACTTGAAGCGTTGTCTATTGATTAATACATTAACCGTAAATTTCAATAAGGAAATAATTTTAAATGCAAAAGGATTCACAAAACTGCAAAAAATATTCAACAGTGAAAGTGATGTTTTCTTTTTGAAGTCATTGTTAGAATGTTTACAAGTATATGGAAATAATGCACAGTTTTTTGCGTAGTAGGATTCAAAGGTTTCCGAACTAAATCTATAACTTAAAAAATATTACTAGTTAAGTTGCTGAAACACATCCTCCTTCGAATTAAGACCCTTGAGCAACAGCACACTTTTGCCATGGCTTGTAAAGTTCATTGAAACATTTCTGGAATCCATTTTTAACCATGTCCTTTAATTCAGCCAGCGATGCACTTTTAACTTCATCTTCAGATTGAATTCAACAATCCTACAAGTGACGTGCTAGTTCAAGAAATATTCTAAAGTTTCAGGGAGCGAAATCAGGAGAGTAAGAAGGATGTGGCAAAACAGTTGTTTTCATTTTCATCCCGTCGTTGTTTGAAGCATGTCCTTACGTACCGCCACAGAAAACTTTTCAATGTTTTTAGCGGTGCGGAAAGTCTGTGGACGTCTAGAGCGTTCGTCGTCTTTGAAACTATCCCTGCGTTCTCTAAAAAGTAGATTCCTCTTAAAACCTTGCGTTCACGATAATATATCACTTCCTTAAGGTATCCGACTACGTTCGGAACCAGGATTTTGCAAAAGCGTATAAATAGATGATATTTATGATATTTAGTACCAATTAGATTAGAAAACTTATATAAAATTGTTTTAAGAACAGTATTACAATAAAAAAAATTTAAGTACAATATTTTGACAAAAAATGAACATAGAATGACCCATTTTCAAAATAGTCTCCTTTTGTGAAAAACGCTTCTATTATAATAATATTTCGTCTGTATATAGCTCAGACCTCTGTTCAGAGGCCCAACTAGAATTTTTGAAATATATAACTTAGAAGTGGGTTTATCCATGTTTTACGGCAACAGAGGGGAGACATTTTAAGAAAAAAACGCCGATCATTATTTCAATGGGTTGTAACTGTGAAATATAGGGAATTGTCCAAAAATCTTTGTTACGCCTCTATAAAGAGGTCTGAGCTTTATACAGGCAAAATCTTATTATAATAGAAGCATTTTTCACAAAAGGAGTACATTTTGAGAAAAAGGTTAATTTTTTACCGAAATATTGTATTTAAATAAATTTTTTTGTCAAAATGTCCTTAAACCAATTTCATACATGTATTCTAATCTAAGTGACACTAAATACCATGAAAATTACCCATTTATGCGCTTTTTTAAGATCACGGTTCCGAACGTATTCAGATACCTTAAACATATTTCCACACTTCGTTAGTCTCCGTAGCACTTATTTCCAAGCCAATACGAAGTTTGATATTATTCTTTTCTCCACAAACGCAATTTCTTTTAATCGACGGCTACTTAATGCATCAATCTACAAAATCGAATGCCATGGCAAGCCACCGACCACGTGACTTAGAGTTAAAAAAGGAGAAGAATGAGTGACACAGAAATGTTATCGTAGTCGCTCTACACTGCAAAAAAATTCACGATACAAGTATATTCAGGGAATTTTAGAATTCTACCTCGTAATTGAAAAGTTCAAAAGTGTTTCTTAAGCTACTCACACAAGCCAAATTAAATTTATCCAAATCTTTATTACTTGCCACCCAGCCAGTATGGTGGATATGACCCTCGGCTTGTAACCGAGTGGGTTCGGGTTCGAATCCCGAATAAGGTATGATTGTATCTTCTTCGGGAAAAGAAGTTGGACTTCCGCCTGTAATGGATTCCCGTCTCAAATGAAAGGAGCAAAACCCTTCTGTTATGTGTGCTGGGATCATCATTTGTTATAAATGTCTCTACTCTTCTATTTGTATTGTATGTTTCTATTCTTCCACTTGTATTTCATATGTATCCCAGTATAAAAAACACATGACAACAACAGCATCTTTATTATTTCTTCTAGAGTATATATTTATATGTATGATATACTAGCTGTTTCTTGCCTGCTTAACTGGGTATTATATGATGTTGTATGACTATATATTGTTTTCAAATTTTTGATATCTGAATCCTAGTATTAATCCTTTAAGTGGTTTGCCCATACAAGATACAGGCTAGCGAAATGTTGCCACAACTAGTTTGCCCGTATGCTATAGGGGGCACTGATATTTTCTTTCTTTCTTTGATTTGCGCTTATTTTTAACTCTAATGGTGTATTATTTAGTGTTAGTATTTGAAAAAGGTGATGTAGTTTGTATATGGTACTGAAATACTTTTCGTTCGGCATTTTTTTGTTGTAAAGGCGGAAATAAGTATGGTGCTTAGTTATAAACAATAAAAAAAAGTGCCTTTTTTTAAGCATTTGGAGTAAAACAAATGACCGATAAAGGAATAAGCTTTCGATTGTAATGAAAAACATTTTCATAGCCCTAACATTTGAATTAAAATACAGCACTTGGACGTCTACGGCAGAAGTATATATTTATCTTTTACATCCACATAACTTCCCACAGGAGTTGATTTCCACAAAACCCGTTCTTAGTGGATATCTCAACAAAAGAAACATGTTTACCACATTTCAAGTCGGTTTATCTAAGTATTTTGGAGATCTCGGGATAAATGAGAAATAATTGTTTAAATTATATTTGTGAATGATGGTTCTTCAATGCTCATTAAAGATTTTTTCATTTATTCTCATTTAATGTTGTTGTAATAATTCGATATCATTAAACTGGACGATCTCATTATGTAAAGTAATTTGGTATTCCCCAGAATAACAAAGAAAATATTCCAGTCAGTTTTCTTTCTACAAAAATTTCTCCACTGTTTTGTCAAATTTCACTTAGGTAGACAAAGAGCCTTAAGTATAAATGCAAGTTTGTCACATGCGGTTAATTAAATTTCCTCCCAAAAGCTCTTTGCATCAATTATGTGCATTCTGACTGACTTGTTTTCAAATAGTTATCGTGCATTGAAAGAGCATAATAATTATTCTAACTTAATGAGCGGTTGAATTATTGCCGTTTTAAACCTTCCTTTGCGATAAATGCTGGCATTTTGATCCGTTTTATCAGTGAAAGCACCAAATGATAAACCTATCATGAGGCATGAAAGAGTTGATTCCTTTTATCGGCTTAATTGATTTTCACTCAATGTATTATGAAACGGAATACGATGTAACATTTTAAAGCCTTTATTCCTTCTACAATGAATTGAAACCCTAACAATGTAAATTACAGGTCTTTGTGGAAAATTATGGCGTCTTTGAAGATGAGAATACCAATGAAAGAGAAATGTGTGAACCGCGTGGAACACACACCACAGAGTTCTAATGGTCAAGAGTGTACCAATCGAACTGAAAGTCAAGGAACTTATTGTTTGAAATTAGGATACACTTAAATTTCCTACTTTTTCTTGTTTTTAATTTTACTTTCTGTAAGTTATTTTATTCTGCTCTATCAATTCTATTTCTTACAATAAGTTCAAGTTCATTTAAGATATATGTTTCTACAAGTATGCTACGAAACAAAATAGGTTGTCTCTTTAGTTTTTTTTACCGTGCTTTTTGATGCAACCAATAGAAGGAATTAGATTTATATGAATCTCATTTCTTTTTATTCTGAAAATAATTCCGTGATATTGCAGCTGAAGCAGACTAATTTGAACATGTTCGCGGAAACTTAGCTTATCAAATGGTGTCTACTGTGATGGAGTTAGGTTCAAAGGTGCCCTAGGCCCAAAATAATTTGACGCCCTGTTTCGAGGCCTATTTTTTTATATTTTTGTGATTTACCAATTTCTAGTACTACCTTTTTTAAATGGATCATGGTTATCTTTGAGAAACGCCTCTCACATTTCGTTAAACCATAAAACTTTTTTTCGAGATTAATAAAAATATTTTGTGTAATGAGGATGAACAAACAAACGCTACATTTAGATTTTTTTAAGAAAAACTTATGAAAAATCTAACACTAATAGATAAATGCTGTACTTAACGAAGACAAATTTAGTGTCTGTTTGTTAGAAATTTTAAATTGAACTACTTGCACGATTAATTATTTTAGAAATTAATTCTACCCTTTTAATATTAACATCTTGAGGTTTTCAACACAAGAAAAAAAGCATTAAAATTCGGTCTTACAGTTGATAAAAAACAAAATTGATTTCAAATTTTTGCTGCCTGGAAAATTTTGGCGACCCTAAATATTTGCAGCCTTAGGCCTAAGCCTAAGCCTCTCACTGGGTGTCCAGTATCTTATATTTTTTATTTGGTAAAGAAGACAAACCCCTAAGCTTCTTCAATAATATATCGTATACAAAAATGTGTGGCGTACACTTCTTTGCGTTTTAACTTGTCGCGAACAGTGACAGGTTATAACACTTTGTGACAGTAAATAGACCCGTATATGCTGCTTTGTTCACAAAAGTTCTAAAATACTTCGAATTTAAACTTAGAACAATTTTATTACTTCTCGAGTTTAGAGTTGTCATTTATATTTCCTTTCAAAAATATCTGTTGTATTCATTATTGTTATTCTATTTGTCATGAATTGAGGCTTACTTTTATCATATCTTTTTTAACTACCCAAAATTCGCCGTTTTGGTGAAAATTCTCGAAATTTCTTTTATGCTTTTATTTTATAGCCCATACATTTAAGATTCCAAAAACAATCTATTATTTTTGTTTCTACGATACCTTGAAGCAAAGTTATAGCTTAATTAGTAAACCAGAAATAGAGTTTACAAAACCGGAAGTAGATCCCTACACAAAATATTTTTAAGATATTAAAATGCAATTTTCAAAACATGTTTTATTTAGTTCTATCTGTGTTATGAATCAAAATCTAATCTCTGTGTATATATTAATGTACTTTTTTCTTTCTTATGAAAAAAAAAACATTAATTTTTTTAAAAATCTTGTTTTTGCATAAAATTTGGCATACTTTTACAAAACTTTCAAAAATATTACAAATCTTTTAATTTCTAACAGATATAAAGATGTTTTACACGTACTGTATAAATATTATTTGAATACATTTATTAGAATTTTGTGTAACTGCAATTTTTCATCAAAATTTTACTAAAAACGTTAATTGTTATAGTCTATAAAACTCTCCTGAAAACATCAAAAGGTTAAAAAAAGCCCAAATTAGTTAAACATGAAGTTAGAGTTCTTGATCTATAAATATGGTGAGTTTAAAAATGTGTATGTACAATTAGTAGAAAAATTTTTATACTACATTAAAATCTATGCATTTTCTGAGAAACTATGTTTTTCAATTTCTTGCTTCACGGTAAAGTTCACTAACGGATTCCTTTTTAAGATATTGAATTGAAATTTTCAGAAAGTGTTTTCTTTAGTTTTATCTGCAGTTTATACTATTATTTAATCTCTGTGTGTATATTTATGTATTTTATTGCAATTTTTTTGAGAAAATAACAATAGTTTTATTGTAAAAAATTGAGTTCTTGCATAATAAATGACACATTTCAAAAACTTTCAAAAGTATTACAAATCTTATTGTTCCAATTATAGATAAGGATGTTATTTAGGTACTGTATAAATATAATTCAAATATATATTAATTAGAATTTTCAACACGCCATACCGTAACTGCAAGTTTTCACTAAAATTCCACTAAAAATTCCCAATATATCCAAATTTTTTTTTAATTTTGTGGAAATTATACATGAATTCCTAGTTTTTTGCCCCATTTCAAATAAAAAAAAGTGTTTTAAAAATTTAAAGATTTCAAAAAAAGTGCTCCGAAGGTAGTCACATACTTTAAGGTATCCAACTACGTTCAGAGCCGTGATTTTAAAAAAGCTCATAAATGCATAATTTTCATGACATAGAGTCACTTAGAGTAGAATGCATGTATAAAATTGTTTTCAGGACATTTTGACAAAAAGAATTTATTTAAATACAATATTTCGGCAAAAAATTAACTTAGAATAACCTTTTTTCAAAATGTTCTCCTTTTGTGAAAAATGCTTGTATTATAATAATAGTTTGCCTGTGTATATAGCTCAGACCTCTGTACAGAAGCTCAACTATGATTTTTGAAAAGTTCACATTATTTTCAGAGTTACAACCAAATAATATAATTATCGGCGTTTTTTTCCTTAAAATTTCTCCCCTCTGTTGTCGTAAAACATGGATAAACCCCCTTCTAAGTTATATATTTCAAAAATTCTAGTTGAGCCTCTGTACAGAGGTCTGAGTTATATGCAGGCAAAATATTATTACAATGGAAGCATTTTTCACATAAAGAGAATATTTTGAAAATGGGTCATTCTGTGTTCATTTTTTGTCAAAATATTGTACTTAAATAATTTTTTATTGTAATACTATTCTAAAAACTATTTTATATACATTTTATAATCTAAGTGACACTAAATATCATAAATATTATCCATTTATACGCTTTTGCAAAATCACGGTTCCGAACGTAGTCGGATACCTTAATTAAAATAAGAACTGTACAGTTTTCCATCTTGGGGAAGTATTTGGTTCATTAAAAACTGGTTCTAGAATTCTGCTCAAGTTACTGAAAGTCAGACTTTACATGATATACTTGTAAATCAATTATATCATGGATACTCCATTTCTTTGTAGCGCTTGCATGCAGAATCAAATAACCTTGACTCCCCTTCCCATAGGGAATACCTTCAGTCTTTCACGAAGTTTTTTCCAATATGCACTAAATATTGTATTAACCAAGCCAATCCTGATCTTATCTTCGATTATTTGTAGATATCCAAGTGTTATCTTATTTCAAATGCAAAAATTTTAGGACATTAGCTTAGACTTGCTAATTTTTGACATGTGCAACAAATATATTTGGTTATATATATAAGTAAAATTGTGAGAAAATATTTTCCATATAAAATATATAGAAAATACATAAAGCATATGCGTTAAATAATACAAGAAAAATGTTAAATGATTGAATTTGAATGAAAGACGCTTCCTTACAAAACAAAACCAGGAAAACAACAGGAATATTGAGTTATTTGTTGCGACAACAGGAATGTTGAAATTTCGAAAACTTTTTTTTCAAAAACAAATTATTCGTCCTTTTATATTAAGGTATCCGACTACGTTCGGAACCGTGATTTTGCAAAAGCGTATAAATGGATATTATTTATGATATTTAATGTCACTTAGATTAGAAAACGTATATAAAATTGTTTTAAGAATAGTATTACAATAAAAAAATATTTAAGTACAATATTGTGACAAAAAATGAACATAGAATGACCAGATTTCAAAAAAGTCTCCTTCTGTGAAAAATGCTTCTATTATAATAATATTTTGCCTGTGTATAGCTCAGGCCTCTGTACAGAGGTTCAACTAGAACTTTTGAAATATATAACTTAGAAGTGGGTTTATCCATGTTTTACGACACCAGAGGGGAGCAATGTTAAGAAAATAACGACGATAATTATTTTAATGGGTTGTAACTATGAAAGTAATGTGAATTACTCAAAAATCATAATTGAGCCTCTGTATAGAGATCTGAGCTATATACAGGCAAAGTATTATTATAATGGAAACAGTTTTCACAAAAGGAGAACATTTTGAATAAAAGATTATTCTAAGTTAATTTTTTGCCAAAATATTGTATTTAAATATGTTTTTTTGTCAAAATGTCCTTAAAACAATTTTATGCATGTATTCTAATCTTAGTGACACTAACTATCATGAAAATTATCCATTTATGCGCTTTTTTAAAATCACGGTTTCGAACGTTGTCGGATACCTTAAGTGAAGACAGTTTTAAAATTGATCTTATAATATTTTACACAGCTATCTAAAATAAAATGGTTAGATAATAGATTGCGTAGAACTAAATCAATCAATAAAAATAGTAGCAACTTCCCATACTTATCACGACTTTTTTGCATTTCTTTCTCCTTCGTTCAATAAATATTTACTTCACTATATTTAGGGAAAAAATACAAAATTCCCCCTTAATTCCTTCTTTATTTACCTACCAAAAGTGCAATATTCCGAAATTTGGGGAGATCCCATTTTTAACACCATGTCACTAAATCTGCTTATTAAAGAAAAATTTTAATTAAAATGACCATCTGACATAAGCCCACTTTCTTCTAACGCTTTCCTGCTCTTTTTTTTTGTTTAATATGCCTTCTTAAGAAAGGCAATAAAAGGCGGAAATGCAAATATCTATGTGTCTAGCACTTCATCCAAAGGACATAACATGGGGCTGAGGATGCGATGCTTAATCACAGACGATGCACAAATACCGGGAAACGGGTTCAAATAAAAAAAGATGTTTGCTTTAGACCGAGGTATTTGCTTTCGTTCTTTAATTACCATCCTTGCGGTACCCACGAGACAAAGTGATGGGGCTAAGAAAAATAGCGAGATAAAGATCCTAAATAAGTATCGGAAGTAATTTGCTTTCTTGGAAAGATATTATTTTCTTTTGTTTTTGATGGCAGCACTTTTTTTTTAAAAGTTATGTCTTTTTAAGCATCAAAATGGATGCGGTTCTTTTTTTCTTTTGTAAAGTGCATAAAATGTTCTGCTTTTGCATCCTTATTGTGTCTTTATGTGACGCAATTCATGTAACATTGCATTCAAGGATTTGTTTTTAAAGGATAATTTATTTCTTTTATGTTAATAGTTATTTTAAAAACATTTGAGGGTTCACTTATTTATTTATAAAAGTAAGCGTTGGCAGAAATCTTTCTAGCAATATAGATTTGATTTGATTTCGATTCACTTTCGCACAAGGCCTTGAACTTTCAGACTTTATGTGTTGCTACAATATACAGTTGTAAGAGGCTCGAGCCTCACCCTCGGGCACCTAGAAGTGTGTGGGGGGAGGGAAGAAACACTCGACATGATCCAATTAATCTATTTATTTCCACACAAAGAACAGACACAATTTTAACTAATAATTGTAAGAGAATGTCTCATCGTTAACCTTAAAAGTGGAACAACGACGATAAAACGCTAACAATTAGGAGACTATCAAACTTGATCCTTATCGTAATAAAAGATCAAACCTACCATCCTATTTAATCTAATATCAAATCAATCCAATCGTCACTTTATAGTCACTCCGATTTCGCGTAAGTCGAGGTATTACTGTATAATATATTTATCAACAAAGAGTGCAACTCAATTTCTTTTACGATTGCGTTTATGCGTTTTTTAGGAGAACCAACAATCCGTATAAACAGATAATAATTATATTTCAAAGTTGCATTTCTTTCCATGTTGTTATTTTGATACGATTACTGTGTATAACCCTTTTACAGTTAGATATTCATCGTTGAAACATGTCATGTCCATCTAGGTTACCCTATTTATTCTAATGAACAATTGTACGTTTTCATGATTATTACAGCAAAGCGGAAACTGCAGTAATTTTAAGGATTATTAGTTTGAAGAAACGGCAAAAGAATTTTTTATTTTTTTTATTTTTCAATAGTGTTTTTAATCAAAAAGAAAATGGAATGTTTTTTGACAAACTTGCTCTGAATTAGTGAAACAAAAATAAGAACCAAATTAAAAGTATACTTCTGATATTAATAATATTTGGAATAACACACACTGAAGACAATTTGATTCAAAATGTTTAAAACAAATAGAATGTAAGTAAAATTTTATGTATATATCTATACCTATCTATCTATTTTTATCTATCTATCTATCTCTATATATAGTAATATAAAATAAAAGTGAAAAAGTACTAGAACCTATAGTGCTAAAGAAGAAAGAAATTTTAATTCACCAGACACAACAAATGTAGATACAAAAAAGTCTTTAGACCAAACTGGAGACCTATTATGATTTCTAAAGCTGTCGCTAAATTAGGCCAGCGAATTATGGTTAGCAAAGCTTTATGGATCCAACCTTCCCCGTACAGCAGAAATTTTCGACATAATAGAAATATATATATAACTTTCTAAAATATTTACTCTTCATGCAAACTAACATTCTCAATGAAAATGATTTTCGAAATTGATTGAATAAAAGAAAAATCCTTAATTTAAGATCATTCTAATTTTTTAAAAAAATGGACTATTACGTCCCACTAATAAATGAAAAATATATATTTCTTTTGTCTGATAAAAAAAATTACATAAGCTTTAAAACTCCATAAATTATTTCAAAAAGTTTCGACTCCTCAACTCTTTTTTTGGATTATATTACGAAAATAATAATTAATAACAATATATATATATATATATATATATATATATTTGGCGGGAGGAAACAAATTGGGACGCCAACGAATAGTTTCTGAGAATCAGAAATCGAATATGCTTAGAAACTCCATATAAAAATTAGAAAATTTGAAGCCAAGTTCTGAACCAGATGAATATGGCTCACGAAAAAGTTTCGTATTCCAAAAATGCCAAATGGCAAGTTAGATTTCACCGTGAGTGATAAGTGAACCAAATTTTGTGACTTACTAAAGATGATGAGATTTGCTTGAACAAATGGATTAGTTTGTGTGATAAATTCATATGTTTAGCATAAATAGCTTTATTATACTTTAAATGTTTGCAGTTATTGAGTTTTAATTCCTTATCGTCTTTATTGCATAAGTAGTCGCTGTAACAGAGTGTGCTTGGACGGAAACTCGAGGCTGGCGATGTTTTTATTGAGCCAAAGGTTCGAATCTTGAAGCCACTGAAGTTCCATCATATAGACCGGCTGATAAACATTAAATGTGTCAAGATTCAAATTCCTCATGTGACATTTGTTGTATATTGGAGAGTCCTCATTTAACCGTGGCACATTATTATGTGTCACCAATTACTTTCTGGCGGATCTATTTACGTACCTTCCCCTAACCCTCTTGGGAAATCTTTGAGCTATCAATTCACGTTATTTACAATCAACCCTTCTGAAGAAGAAATCGTGTTATGTAAAGTTTACTATTATTTACAATCAAACTTTCTGAAGAAGAAATCGTGATATGTAAAGTTTACTATGTATAGTCGAGGTTTTCTAGCTAGAAGATTGTAGGAGTGGCTGTAAACTAGAAGTGTCAGGAGAAATTGTTACTGCCAGGTATCATTATTGAATTATTGTGATTAAATACTTATTAAAGGAAAGATTTAAAGTGACGATTAATCACTGAGATTAGATTAACATTAGATTAAATCGGATAATAGATTAGATCCTATATAAAGTAAGGATCGAATTTGATAGTCTCCTAATCATTCGTGTATTTCGTCGTCGTTCCACTTTCGTGGTTAGCACCGGGACATTCTTTTTCTGTTATTAATTGAAATTGTGTAGTTATTTTGTGCGATCAATAAGTAGATTGATTGGATTATGGCTATAGTGTTTCTTCCCTATCTCCTACATATCTAAGCGCCCAAGAGAGAAGTGAGGACCTCTCACAACTTTCATGTAGTTATATAGAGCGATGTTGATAATCAAAATACAGAAGTTATATATGAATAAATACATAAAGTAGTAGCTTATTTATACACATATTTGACATCTATCGATCTCATTATGGAATGGAAAAGATGCCGAGTCATGAGACGTTCCAAAACAAGGCGTGTTCCATCACTGCAGAAATGTGGAGGTAGTGATGTCTGATTGGGTGAACGTGTTACCTCTCAGCTCTTGACATCACAGTAAATTCAGCTTATCCCATTTATATCACTTGTCAATTTCTGTTCGATTAGCTGAGTAGAAATCCCTATTGTGATTCCCGGCGAAACTCCGGAGTAGTTAGTATTCCGCTTACTTGCTGATTGTATAGGAGGTAAGTCTAATCGAATAGCCTTGCTGAGTGTATGCTCTGAACAATATAGTGGGAATTAAATGCTGATGAAAAAGACTTTTCGGGACGTAATAATGAGGGTTCGAACATATATATTCTGGGCATACTTAATCAAATGATGTAGTAAAGTTAACATAAAAGTTATACGGAATTTTTTTTTTACTATAGTAAGACTCGATTAGATCTTCATGTGATAAGTTTAATAATTTCACGTATTTGTCGCCAATCTTATCTTATTTTTTACATTAATTGCAAAAAGTAATTCATTGTAATCTGAAGTATTTCACGTTACATTCCTGCTTACATAATTCACAAAAACATTTCATAATAAACGTGAACAAATTGAACTTTATAAAACGATTTAGTTTCTATTTTTTTTTCAATTCCTACTATTAGTTCACAATCTCCCTATATATATTTATACATCTTGTTCAAATTTAAATCGTTAATAAAACACTCTATATTCATCCACTCAAGTTCAAATATATTGCTCTAAACTTATAGTGGAAGACACTTGATGTTAATACAGTTTTTCCAATATTAATGCATTAATGTTTTAATTAATGAATAAATAGTAACAAACAATATTTATAGTCCAACACCATATATAAAAAGGAAAATCGTTTGTTGTGTCCCTGTAGCACAATGGATTGCGCGTTGGAATTCTATTCCAAAGGTTGTGGGTTCCAATCCCGCCTGGGATAGCCTAATTTCTGAGGACGTGATTTATTTTTACCATACTATTTTATTGGAATAATTAAACTTATTTAATTAATAAATAGTAACAAACAAACAAAAAATAGCCCAACAGCATGTATAGAAAGGAAAATGAAAAATTTCAAGGAAAATTGCTTTCTATTTTGTCATTTAATATTGGGATTCTGTCATATGTATATACATGTTTATATTAGCTGTAACTATTAAATAACTAAATTAAAAATTTTCTTTGCTGACCTAAGTAAGATTTCACTTATTTTTTTTATATTACTTGTTTTTTACATTAATTGCAAAAAATAATTCATTGCACACGGAAGTACTTCATGTTACTTTCAATTTTGTTAGAATTAAGAAAAACATTACATAATAACTGTTAACAAATTGAACTTTATAAAACAACTTCTATTTTTTATTACACGCACACACAGCTGTAGTATTTCATATATCTTTACATATAATACTGCAAAAATATCATAGTAAACTATATAGACATTTCAATAAACTTTATAACCAAAGGTTTCCTCGGCTGCGGGAGTTTTAAAATTGAAATATTCATATCCCTATATATATTACTTGTTCTATTTTTTATTCGTCGAGAGTCCAAATTTGACATGATAAAACTATGAAATATATTTGCAGACGTATATATGTAATCTCAATAGAACCTTCTGAATTGAAATATCTCGTATAAGAATATAAATAATATTGAATGTAAAACCTATATTTTATAATATGATATATTCTGAGTCTTTTATTTGGTATTTAAAATATCAGTGTGTTTATAAAGGGCTTAAATTGTACATAGTCTAAGTGGTAATTTTTTTTTATATTTTTTCATTATCTTTGGCATTCAAATATATACTAAAGCTAATTATATACTATTCAGGGTATATAAAATAAGTTGTCTATTTTACAGGTTATATTCTTTTAAAAAAATAGATTAAGTCAATAAATTGGCCTTTTTTTTTCGGTTATAAAATGAATTCCCTGTTTTGTCTTCTATACTATAATGCTGAATGGGGTCTTCACTTTGCATGTTAAAGGGGAAAATTGATTTTTTATGGAATGTTTTAAGTTCTTAAACACCATATATTATAAATACAATATATGGATTAAAACATTGTGAATTTATGTGAAAATTTTGAAAAATGTATTTAACTAAAAACGTATTTTGAATTGAGTTCGAGTGTATCTACGTTTATCACAGACAGCCTTAAATGATAATAGTCCAAAAATAGTTTCCAAAGTACTACTACTTACTTGTGTCTAATACTGTTTCGGTTAGACTAGAATTGTTCAATAAAAATATTCCAGTGTGTGTCATATCATTCACATGATTTTAATGAACATATATGCAACATGTAGCTTACATAAAAGAATGATGAACCAGCCACACAAAAAGATGAACTCAAAATGGTATAAAGCAGCGGTCCTTAAACTTTGGATCCTCTCGGACCCCCTTTAGGTATCGACCTGACATCGAGAACCCCTTCCCTCTGATTTTGAACTCCCGTCCCTGACTCTCAACACATGGCTGAGTGATTTAAAGATTCCACACTAATCCTAATACTGATTCTGTTACTTACACAAACTTTTTTACCACTTCTCTTTTTTTTTCCTTTAAGGTATCCGACTAAGTTCGAAACCGTGATTTTAAAAAAGCGCATAAATGGATAATTTTCATAATATTTAGTGTCACTTAGATTAGAATACATGCATAAAATTGTCTTAAGGACATTATGACAAAAATAATTATTTAAATACACTATTTTGGCAAAAAATGAACTTAGAATAACCTTTTTTCGAAACGTTCTTTTACAAAAATGCTTCTATAAAAATAATATTTTGTGTGTGTGTGCTTATATAAAGCAAAGACTTCTCCAGAGAATCTGAACTAGGAGTTATGAAAAATTCACATTATTTTCAGAGTTACCACCAAATGAAATAATTATCGGCGTTTTTTTCTTAAAATTTCTCGCTTCTTCTGCAGTAAAATATGGATAAACCCACTTCTAAGTTGTATATTTTTAAAATTCTAGTTTAGCCTCTGTACAGAGGTCTAAGCTATATACAGGCAAACTATTATTACAATAGAAGCATTTTTCATAAAAGGAGAATGTTTTGAAAATGGGTCATTCTATGTTCATTTTTTGTCAAAATATTGTACTTAAATAATTTTTTATTGTAATACTATTCTTAAAACAATTTTACATACGTTTTCTAATCTAAGTGACATGAAATATTATAAATATTATCCATTTATATGCTTTTTCAAAATCACGGTTCCAAAAGTAGTTGGATACCGTAAGAAAACAATACACATCTAATTAAAATGTTAGGTTGTAGTAATAGCTATGTGTAGGGATCGCAATACCGGGATACCGAGTACCGGTATTTTGAGCCATTTGCTCACTTTTGTAATACGGGTATTAACACGTTTTAATACCGTGTTTTGGGTATTTACTAGAACTTTTTAAAATTGTCTCTACTAACATAGCAAAATATTATAAGTTTTTGTTTTTATGTCTCCCTAACGGGTGAAATTAATTAGAATGAAAATAAAGTTGCATCGTACAGTCAAGAGAAGTGATAAAATATGCCAAAACTATCCTAAACAAGCGCAGGATTGGTTGTTCGATATTCGTATCTCTGAAAAAACAAGTTTGTAGTTGTGAAGAAAGGGCGTAATATTTCGACATTTTTTTTTAAATTGTTGAATTTGTTATTCATATTGCATTTGCATACCTAAATGCATATGGCATGTCTAAATAGAAAATGTCTTACTATATTTACATAATTATAATGATTTTAAAAATGAAAAAGAAAAAGAAGAAAAGAGACTAACCAATTCAAATATGTGTGTGTGTGATCAAGTTTATAGTAGATTTTCTTAAACTTTCTTTAAAAACAAACCTATCCACATTCAGAAGAATTCGGTACAGTTATCGGAAATGATGATGACACTAATGTCGATAATTAAAAGGAATTGTCTCTTGAACAAAAATTAGATTTATCAATAACTAAAAAATTTTCAGCAATACAAAATACAATACAGAAATCAGCTATATCCAAAACCACCCAACAAGAAATCTATTTATTTGAAGATGAGGTATTTAGAGGCAAATACATTGAAAAAGTATATCGCGCATTGTTAACAGTACCACCAACTAGCGTAAATGCCAAAAGAGCGTTTTCGACAGCTGGTAATTTTTTCACAAAACTACTTTCCAGGTTTAATGATAGTACAATTAATGCATTATGCGTTTTCAAGGAATCAAAAAAAAGTTTCACATTTCAAAAATTTGTAATAGTACCACAGATTGAATAGTGATATTAACACTTTTTCTGTGATTCAATATGTACTGTTATAATTTATAAGTTACAAATTATTTTAGTCATACTTACACTCTCTAATAAAACTGGCTAATCAAACAAAGAAACACGTGTGTTTCCTTTCTTTTCTTTTTTTAAATTTCTACTACCGGTATTAAAACCGGTGACCCGATATTAAAACCTAAAAAACATCTAACATCGGTATTGCACTTTTGGTCCGATATTGTAATCCTTAGCTATATATATGTGTAATTACAAACAGTAAAAAAAACTGAATTGATATTCTTAATTGAAATACAGGTTCCAGTAGAGTTTTTAATTAAAGGCAATTTAGCGATCAAATTTAGGATGGCATATCTTTCAATTTTTCCACGAGGCTTTTCAGAGTCTGTAAAAGGGGAATATCTTAGCGTTAAATTAAACAACTTTCGCCGACCCCCTAGAAAGAAACAGGGGTTCGTGACCACAGTTTAGGAACGCTGGTTTAAAGTATTGCAGCAGAAATTATTTATATTACTTCTTGGTGCGCTACATTATAAATAAGGACTCGAACTCTCTTTTCATCACTTAAATAATAGTTTCCAAAATTCTTTTGAATTTCAGTAGTCTCTCTGAGACGATGCAACATCTTCTGGGAGAAATAAATGGGAAATTTCCTTACTTTTCACACCGGTAAAGAAAGCAACTTCCACAAGGAAGCCTTAAAATCATTGAGGATCCACCAAATGCCATTCCCAGTCTATTACACATTCTATTTCCTCTCCAATTCCTCATTTCGAGTTAAAAGGCAGGCGACAGCTACTTGCCCATTATAGATTTCCCTCGATGGTCACCCAAACTGTGAACGGTTCTGCCCAGTCTGGACCTACCGTAACAATTTTTCCTTTGGGAAAAAGGAAGAGTAAAATGCATTTCGACAACCTGAAGATGATTTATGGTTTCTCCCAGGGCTTTAGAATTAATAGATTTTTCGCGCACTGAAAGAAAATCTCATTTGTCTTTTGGGAAGTAAAAGTGGATGGGAGGCAGAAATACCCCAAAATCGCATGTCGACGGGTTCCCATAACACGCATCATTTTTCTTTTATCACTTCTCCCCCCTCCCAGCTCCTTAGTTGGGAGGTGTTAAAATGAAAATGGTACGGTGTTGACATTATTACATCGTGGTAGGTGAAAGAGCAGTAGAATTTAAGCCTATAGTCACTAACCGCGACATATTTGGTAGAGTATGGTACACTTTATTTGTTAAACTTTTCTTTCTTATAAATGTGGATTCATTAATTTTATCTTTTTTGATAAAATATTAAAAATCAACTTTGCTAATACTTTCAAATACACAAATGGAATTTTGTATGAATGGGTGTTAAACTCGTCTCCATATTAAATTCTAAATGGTAATTCATGTTTTGAATTTTCACTTGGGGAAAAAAGTAAACACATTGTAGACAACTGTAGGAATATATATATATATATATATAATATTAAACTAATGAAGAAAATCATTATATATAAATCTAACTTAAAGTAAAATATTAAGCAGGAAAATGGTAAGATAGTATGGAACACACAGTAATATATTAAAAAATGTATAATGACACAATAACAGACATTATCAAACTCTTATGATTAGGTCTCAGATTGGAGTATTAAACGAAGTTTTAAGGTAGCAACCTTTCCCTTTACTTGTCTACATTAGTGGTTTGAAGTAAAATTTAGAAAAGAAAATGCAGTTAGAAATATTGTAAGAATTTCAAAGTACTAAAATTAACTTTATATAAACGTAAATCACACCTCATTCCAAGGAACATCCCAACTCTTAGACGTTTCCAGAGGTACGGTGTCTAAACTCATGACAGCGCAGCAAGCTCGACAAAGCAAAGTAGTGGACGGAAAATAATTATATATATATATATTCTTAATTTTGTTCATTATTTTATTTAAAATTTCTTATGTTTAGTTTATTTTAAAATATCTTAGTGATTAGTTTAATTGCAAAATAACTATCCAGGTGGCGCCATGATTTTTCCTTCTTGTGTTGATGTTCCAATCATTTACGTCATTTCGCGTGGGATCTTAACGTAGAAGGTTGATTCTTTGATTTCCAAAGCTTTTATTTTACATGTAATTTTTTATCCTAATTTTTTCTAAAATAATTTTTTTATTATTATTCATCTCCTTGAGAAACTCATTATTGTTCTCTTTTCTTAAATTCATTTTACTATATTGTCAGGTTCATCATCCACGTGTTAAGGCTTAACTTTTCAATATGGCTCTATTTTTTTCCTATTATTTCGAAAATTTCTGCTGTACGAGGAACGTTGGATCCATAAAGCATTGCTAGTCCTAAATCGCTGGTCTAATTCACCGACAGATTAAGAAATCATAATAGGTCTCCAGTTTAGTTCAGAGACTTATTTGTATCTACATTTGTTGTGTCTTGTGAATTCCAATTACTTCCTTCTTTAGCGCTGTAGGTTCTAGAACTTCTTCACTTTTATTTTATTATACTATATATATATATATATATATATATATATATATATATATATATATACTTGTAAATGCATTCTAAACATTTTAAAAAAATGTTATTGTTGTTGCAGTGTATGATGATCTTTAAAGCAAAGTGCTGGTTTTTTTGGGACACACTGGAGTAAAATAATGAGTCCCTTTACTTTTTTTTCTTCTTTTTGCTTTGTACACCTTCAACTTGGTTTGTAGGTATCATATTTTTCTGTGGGAGGAAAACGTTCTACGTATTAAAAAATCAGTTGTATTTGTATTGAAGATGCTGCTTTCTTCTGCATTGCTGCCGTCACCATCAAATAAATGCATAATAACTGATTCCCTCAATTGACTCATCCTCGTCTTTTTACTCCCTTGATTTCTTTGGTTATATAGAGCTTGTATGCATTCTTCTGGAAGATTTTGAATTAGGGTACAGTTATTTTCTTGTATCAACAGATGATTTTCTTATGTGGTCTGCTAATCCTTACTTATCAGGTAATTTTCGTTATTTACAATTTCTTTGTAACTACTCTCGCCTTATAGCAGGAGTGGGTAGACTTTTCAAGTGTGTACAGGTTACTTCTAACATTTTTAAGGTGTTTCCGTCCACCCAATGGTGTAGGTGTGTCCCTTCTCTATTAAAACTGTATGTTTTTTCCCCTAACACATGTTTTCGTCATTGCATCCCCTTTTTTTAATGATATATAATACAATATAATATAATGATATATATCGTAATATGATATATTACGATTTTATACTTCAAAAACACAAAATTGTCAAGTTGGATACTTGAACAATTATGAGCGACTGCTAAATCTTGGACGTATTCAATACAGTGAGCTTGGAACACACATGAACCGATGAATCCGAAATCGACGTAAATACTAAATTTATTCGCTGCCGAGTCTAACGACATCGTGGGATATGATATGAACATGAGAACCCAAACTCATAGAAGAGCGAAGTGTGGAAGGATGTCTCAATAGCCAATCCCGTGTTACCGCTGGAAGAACTGATCATCAAACATTTATCCTCCCCTTCAGTTGGCATACAGGAAAGATTTCATTTCTACAGCTGGCATCGCAGTAATCGCTTTTTCCCCTTACAGTGACAGTAGACGTTTTAACCTATTCGTGTTCTTCCAATGAAGGTACATGTGTCGTCTTCAATTTATCGAATCATTTACTTAAGTAAACGCAGTCGCATCTTTTGTGAAAAACCGATTCTCCATTCTAGCCGAGGTCGGTGATCCATAAACATGTTTCTTTTAGTATGTACGTCAGGTCTCAGTAAAGGCGGTCACCACAAAATATCTTGGCGGTCCACCTGTCGATCGCGATTGACTTAATACCCAATCCTGCCTTAAAGGTTTTAAAAGTCTGTATGAAAATCTGACATAACATCGGACTGTCTTCAGTTCAAATTTTGTAACAAGCTTGCAAATCAAGTAAAACAAGAAAAGAAAAATCTTTGTATATAAATATTTTTATTGAAAACCCCACTATACGAGAGAGCTCGTTAGAGTGGCACTCGGCACAGGAATCTTATTCATTTTCGCCAAGCTACGAGTTATCTCGTATTGTTATTCAATTCCTACTATTAGCACACTACTCACAATCTCTATATATTTAGTTGTTTAATTAATTATTTATTTATTTATCTTGGTGGAATTTTCAATCGTTAATGAAATACATTTTAAAGCGCTCAGTTGAGCTGAAATTTTATATACATGATTATTTTGGATGACAATACAATACTTTAATTATAATTAATAAAAATTAATTGATTAAAACTAATTATTTAAAGAATTACAAATACACACACAGCCACGTTGGCATTATTTTTGACGACTTGTGTCAAAACTTGAGACGGTTTTTTTCTCACGTTTAAAAGCATTCAGTTGAACTGAAGTTTTATAGACACGATTATTTTGGATGACATACGATACTTTAATGATCATTAATAAAAATTAATTAAAACTTAATATTGTGATTCTGTCATATGGTCATATGTATATACATATTTATATCAATTGTAACTATTTAATAAAAAGTAGCTGAAATAAAAATTTTCTTTGTTGATTTAAGTAGGAATTGACTTGAAAAAAAGATTTTTTTATATTACTTGTTTTTTAATAAAAATTACTGGGTTAATGCTATTATAACAATCAATCAATAACTTAATATTATTGTATTTTGTAAAAATTTCCTGTTTTCTTAAAAATAAAACTTTGGTACCCAGGGCAAGACGTTCTACATTTACCTGGCATTTAATGGGTTAAAGTGTGAATATTACTTTTCCATAGTGTAATTTTTTTATTATTTTAAAATAAAAACCATTCCTTATTTCTTAAATTTTGCTATTTATCTCCTGATGTAAAATAATTAAAGTTGTATCTATATCTTTTATTTTAAGTTAGTAATTATACTACTTAAATAAATATGAAATGAAATGAATTTTCTTTTTATCGAAATTGATATGCATCTGACTTTATTTTTTATATTGTTTTTGTAGAAAATCTTTTTTATGTTATTATTATATTTTCTTTTAAAAATATTTTATTAAATTACAATAAAATTACTCAAGAATATGAAATTGGGAAATTCAAATAAACTGTTACGTAGCTTTTCTTAATTTATTAAAAATAATTGGATAATGTATCAGTTTGTCAATGTGATTATTCGTAAATTCTATGATATTAAATTATTCCAAAATTCTCTTTTACGAAGTGATTTTCTCAACTTTTTAATAGGCCACGTTATTTACGTTTAGTTATTTGATCTTTTAAGGATTCAAAATATTTGACGATAATTGCAACTAATTATTGAAATTTTGATTATGTCATTTATTAGCTCTCTCTTCTGCTAAATTAGAAATATTCCATATTTCAGCCATTTAAGCTGAAATTTTTGTGTTGAACAAGTTTTAGCCAAACATTTTATATTGTATTTTTCAATTCCTTCTATTAGAGAGAGTTCACACTCTCCCTATATATATTTATTTATATATACTATATCTTGTTCAAATTTTCAATCATTAATAAGATACTTTTTATTCATTAGCTCTTCAAATACATTTTTTTAAACTTGTAGCAGATGGCACTTCATATTAATATAGTTTTTTTTCAAATACTAACTCATTAATTAAATTAAAAAATGAATGAATAATAACAAACAAAAATAATAGTTCAACACCATACATAAAAAGGAAATTTGCTTTCTATTTTGCCACTTAATATTGCGATTCTGTCATGTGTACATACATATTCATATTAAGTGTAACTATTTAATAAAAATGTAAATAAAATAAAAATTTTCTTTATCGACCTAAGTTGGAATTGGCTTAATTTTTTTTTTATATTACTTGTTTTATATAATTATCTTAGTTTAAAAAAAATATATCTGCAATTTGATTATGAAAATTTGAAAACAAAATCATTTTATATTAATTGATGTAATGAGACACGTAATATATTATTATACAACCCCGTATAAAGGCTTTTATTTATTAATTATATAGTTTGTA
>BMAV01015411.1:341296-364261 GCA_019973955.1 Trichonephila inaurata madagascariensis | reverse complement strand
AGGTTAAGCAACACTGCAAGGCGTTCATCCACTTTTCTTTCCTCTTTCTTCAGAAAAATCCGCTTTCCACAGTCGTTTCTCTTTTACCTCTCAAAACCATCCTCTTCCGTCTCAATCTCCTCCTTTCTCACCAAAAAATGACATTTTATAACTCCAGGGGCGGGTTCGCTACACACACATGCCCTTTGTCATTTCTCATTGGCAGACCCTCAAAAGTCTGCATACGGCCCTCAGACTCATTGGCGCCCTTTGGCGTGGACCTAGCAATGGCTCTTTCTGGTCCTTCTCAAATGCTCTGAACTCTTTGTCCACCACGTCAACATTCTTTCTTTGAAGCAATTTTCTCGCCGTCCTCCGAGGCGTCAGGCTCCTCAGTCAGACAGGCCCCGTCCAGTTTCAAACAATGGGACTCTGTCATGTCTATTATGGTTGCAGACATACTGGCGTTGCAGACCAGAGCAAAGCAATGGACAATGACCCCAAAGCCATGTGCACAGTCTCCAACCCCAACCCGAACCATCTGCTCTAATCAATCACACTAGACATGTATAGAGGGGTGTGGTTCATATCAATGCGCAGTCGTTACAACATACTTTTCTCACGTGTCCGTTCACACCAAATAACAGCATGCACTTCCTCTGCGTACACGTCTGCTTGCCATCGTGATTTGTGCTCAAATAATTTGGGCATGCCAGCCTGGTGCTATTTTCTATTCTTCACCGATGCTACTTCCATCCTTAAACCAGCAAATAATGTAATTTCTTATGGTGATTGTTTGTTTCATTCGGTGTACTTTAATAAAATATGATGAAACTTATTTTCGGAACGCCCCTTACATATTATAGAACATATGATAAGAGGAGTACATTCTCATGAGTAAAAAAAAAAAAAAAAGTAACTCATTTCCTCAGATACATATATTCAATGGGTAACAATTTCCTGAATGTTTTATACAAAAAAGCATATGCGGTGCATTTACAAAAACAAAAATAATTTATATGATCCATATAACAAAACAATATATTCTTTTATGAATATTGTATAAAAGAGAGTGCTATTTCCGTAAAATTCATGTTTATAACATATTCGAATGTTTATCCCAAATTCAACTCCATTTTATTATTTACAAAATACAACTTATTTTATATAATACCTCTATGCTGTTTCTTATTGAAGAATGATGCAAACTCGTAATACCTTTTCAGACAGAAAAAGGTTGAAACATTAATATCATGTTCTCAGTTTGTATGGAGCACAACGCGTTTTAATATTCAACTCATTTCTATCTGAATAGTTTTTTTTTCTTTGTATATTACGTTTCGAATTTTCTCTCCTATATATTAATACCGAATGAGTTTTTGCCTTCATTTGTTAAGGGGAATTTTTTCATATTTATAAAATGTTCCCAAGCTTAAGGAGACTATAATATAATAAACAAGTATATGTATTATAACCGGGTACATACCATGACTGAAGCAGTTTTCTATTTAAAAATGTGTTCCCCATTTAAATATTATTCTTTAATATTTTAAAAAGATATTTTGATCTTCCAAATAAATTAAATATTATATATTTTTTTTTACTTTTAGTAAAAATATAATGTGGATATTCGAAATCTACAATAATTTGATTTGGCAACTTTAGAACGAGTGTGCACTTCTATACAAAATTAATGCCTGCTGAAAAATGATCAAAATGTCACAAATTCAATAGATATGCTCTTATTTAATGTTAAAATTGTATGAAAATTATTGAAAAGAATAGTCTATGTAGAATGAAGTTAAATAAACTAATACGACCTTTTTTTTTTAACATATCAAGTAACATTTTAAGAATACTAGTTGCAATACACGTTTTTCACATATAGTTTAATTTATTTTTTCTCGAGCTACCTTACATATAACTTTCTTAATGAGGTTTCACATCCAAATCTGTATAAGACGGCTTATCGAAAAATTTAAAATACATTTTTAATAGTATATAACTTATAAATATTCTAAGCATTTATCAGTGAATTGTTGACAAAATAACCGTTTACAATGATTCATTTGAAAATAATAGCAACTCTGCTATAAAAAACGAACGAGAATAATTACAAAGATCTCCTAAAATAATTTATGGTATCAATTAAAAAATGTATACCAAATATGAGAAGCAGTCCCTCTTTTAAACCTCCGATAAAGAAAAAATGAATATTTGCACATTGATTGTGTTATTCAAATTTTGCGTAAAAAATCCCCCCCCCCTACCCAGTTATTTTACCGAAAATGAAGGTTAAATTTTATCCATCGCATACTGTATCAATTCCATACTGTTTGTATTGATTGAATCTTGTCTTGTACAATATGTATAATATAAAAAATTAGAACTAGATACAAACTGCAGTGTCATTTATAAAAAAAAGTAGCTAAAAGTAGGCTACTATGTTTACATGCTCCAAACAATTAAAATTAATTAATTTGAAAAAAAATTAAAGATTTATTTTTCAGGTAGTGTAAAAATCGAAATTCTGAAGCATTTCGCTTTGTAGCTAGGAAGAAAACTATTCCAAAATCATTTCAGCATTGAATTTTGAAGAACATTTTAGCAAGTTTTGAAAAACTACCTTCGAAATGCAAACTATCATCACCCATAACTTCAACGTACCAAATCTCCTCCTTATGAACATTTTCGTCTTTGCACTTCGCCTTTTTTCCTCAAATTATTCTTTTATTACATTAAATGAATAAAGCAAATATCATAGTCATCTAAGCAGTTAACATGCAATGTTACAAACCACAATAATATGTAACATTTTGCAGATTATAAAATAATCCTCATTAATTGATAAATAAGAAGCAGCCTCTTAAACTGAAGAAGGACTTACAATAACAACTTGTCCAAAAGTTATAGATAACAGATAAAGGATGTATATTAATGTTGAAATTCTACTTGAAACAATTCACGGTAAAATCGTAGTTTAGTCTACAACTTTTGCGGCATAAGGGGGAAAATGTCCTCTAATGCCGCCGAGGACTCATTTTTTTATTCTATCCAACATGACGACAATAAATCGTTGAATTGATGACAAGTAAAAGATTGGCGGTACTTAGTACTATCGCAAAAATGCCAACTTTCAAGATAATTAGCGACCGCGATTTCGCATTTGCCGTACGCGCTGAATTGGCAACCATGTAATTTGTTTCATATAATGTCGGCAGTACAGTTGAGTGTTACTACGTACCGTAAAATCCGGTGTATAACGTGCACCTATACTTTCAAGTTGAATTTTTTAATTTTTAGAAAAATTCGCCGTATAATACGCACTTTCTTTTTTACGAAGAAATCTGAAATGTTAATATAGTTACTATGCCCTTGAAACCATTTACTCGAGGTATTATCCCACACTTTTGAAAAAAATCGCATACTTCTAGAACTACAGCTCTTTTAGTTCATAAGGCATGTCATTTCCTTTAAATAAACGGTATTTCGATATGTGTAGAAATAATTTCTTTTTTTTTTAGACTCATTTTTTTTTGTTTCTTTTAAGACTATCGTTTTTATACCCGCCGTATAACGCGCACCCTTAAATTTCGATCTTATTTTTCAATTCCTACTATTAAGTCACAATCTCTATATATTTATTTATTTATTTATCTTCGTGGAATTTTCAATCGTTAATAAAATACACTTTAAAGCGCTCAATTGAGCTGAAATTTAATATACATGATTATTTTGGATGACAATACAGTAACTGAATGATAATTAATAAACATTAATTGGTTAAAACTTATTATACAAAGAATTACAAATACACAGCCACGTTGGCATCATTTTTGGTGATTTAGGGACCCTTTTGGCAACTTAGGTCAAAACTTGAAAATGTTTTTTTCTTACGTTTTAAAGCATTCGTTTGCACTGAAATTTTATATACACGATTGTTTTAGAAGACAATATGATATTAATATTAATATTAATTGTAACTATTTAATAAAAAGTAGCTAAAAAATAAAATTTTTCTTTGTTGATCTAAGTAGGAATTGACTTAAAAAAAATTCTTTTATATTGCTTTTTTGTGTTAAAAGTGCGCGGTATACGCCAGATTTTACGGTAAGTATCAATATTTCTTTTTATTTTGAATTATCTGTCATTTTACCTAACATTTAAATAAAATGATACTTTTCCTGTTATATTTTTATTACGTAATTTTATTTTTTATTTTTTATAAATCTTAATACATTTTAGGAAGCAATAAGAGAAAATGGAGTTAGATGTGAACTTTCTTTAGATAATTGCTGGAAACCATTTAAAAATTTGTGACACTATAATAATCAACATATCACATTGAAATATTACGGGCGTCGGTGAAACTTTCCCTTCAATTTACAGAAATAGTCACCTCATTTTGTATTCATATCCTTATATTAATGCCTAAGAATTTCATAAACTTTGCATGACCTAGAATTCATCATAAAAGCTTTGAACTGATAGGATATCTATTTTAATCTCATTTAATAACTGGAGTCAGGAAGAAAGCTATTTTTTACTGTCTCTCTCTTAAATACTAGAGGGTATCTTGTACCTAAAATAGATTTTACAGAGATCTTAGCTTTTTAAAGTAAATTAATATCAACTATTCAATTTACTCGAGATTACAGGTATTTTCCCTAACAATTAGAGTAATATTTGCATGTTAATTATTCAAAAAGAAGATCTTTCTAGAAATCATCACGATATTTAACAATTATATATATGAAACAAAATTTTTTATTAAAATCTTTCAGATTTTTTTAATTATTTTTTTTACACTTTCCGTAAGATTAACAGTTTAAAAAACTTGTAGAATGTCAAATTATTGCTGAACATTCATTATTTTAGTTTTTCTTTTAATACAATTAAAAAAGTAGTCTCTATTTTAAATTTGTTAGAGTAATCTCAATGTAATAATTATAGAATATAGAGGTGCAGTGCAGTTGAAAAACTATTACAAGATAATTAATCATTCATATATGGCTGATATTAGTTGAATAAATATAATTTGTTTCATTTCTCTCAAAAGCAATTAAAATTGCGTCTTCAATTAAAGCCGTGCATGCGGTAGAGGCATTCCTCGCAATAAAGCATAGAGAACATATAAAATATTTTTCACAAATCATCTAATGATAATTGTTCCTATAAAATAAGTTTTTAAACAGAGCTGAATTTTATTTTCTAATTAGGGGCCTATTTGTACTGTTATGATCAAGTAAAATATAAAAAACACTTATATAGCAAAATGTTAATTTACTTTATGATTATATATATATATATATATATATAATCAATAATTATATACTAAATTTCTATACGTCTAATACGAAGGTAAGCAATATGTAGAAATACAACAAAACAATATAAATTATACTTGATTGAACTTTTAGGCTTATGACTAAGCTGATGGTGCAGAAACATTATATACAGCGTAATTCACTACCAGACCGACAAACTTGCAGGGTGTGACAAGGATAAACAAACAACTCGGATTCATATAGAGATGCCTGATCGCAAATTCCGCATTTGTGAGCTATAATGCAAAGAAGCAGAGGAAAATATCAGAAAGAGCAGCGCATCAATGGGACATAAAACATTTTATTGAAAGTTTGTACCACAACAGTAGTTCGAAATTACAACCAAAAATCGTCTGGCAGTCTTGACAGCAAAACTGCATGGAATTCCTTACATTGTAGAAAGTTCCTGGCATGTCACGTGTCCTCCCTGCAGCTTCAGATATTGGAGGGATCAGGTCTTCAACTGAAAGAACAAGTGTCTCATACACCACAATCTTCTAGTGACTCCAGAAGAAGTCCACACATGAGAGGTCCAACGATCTGGCAGGCTAGTAAACCGAGACACCGCGACCTATTCACCGATGTCCAAAGGTTACTTGAGGTGTCGGCGGACGTGTATATCTTCACATCCAAAGGACTGGACAGTAATACGGTCCAATGGGGTAGTCCCCACATTACGAAATTAACGACGTCCTCCGACACCTCAACATCCTTTGGGCAGTCGTGGTAGCTCGGTTTATTGGCCTGCCAGGTCATTGGATTTATCATGGAAGGACTTCTTCTGGAGACACATGAAGAGTTTTGTGTATGACACGTCGGTTCCTTCAGTTGAAAACTTCATCGCTTGAATATTTGTTGTTTTCAGGAGGATATGTGACATGACAGGAATCTTTGAGACTATCAGGAATTCCATGCAATGACACATTAAGACCTGTCAGACTTCTGGTCGTAATTTCGAACAACTGTTGCAGTACAACATTTCAATAAAATATTTTTTGTCAGATCAATTTGTTGTTGTTTCTAATCCTTTTCTCTGCTTCTTTGCACCTCAGCTCGCAACTGCGGCATTTGCGATCTTGCGATCCTATATGATTCTGAATCGTCTCTGTACCCTACTCTCACCCTTAAAGTTTGTCGGTCTGGCAGAGAATTACTCTGTATATTGCCTTTAAATCTTTGATATCTAAGTCCTAGCATCAAGTTTTATATTGTATTGAAATACATTCTTATAGCACTCCCTCTTGATTTAAAAAGAACAATAATAATTAAAGACTTGATTTCAAAGGACAAGTATATTTATCTTGTGCGTCTCCGTAAACCCTCCCCCTTGGAATTGATTTCTGCAAAAAAGCTCTTTTAGAACATCTGTACTCATATGTTTAACTCTGTGTATAATTAACATCCTTTCGTGGTTAGATGGATATAAAATTTTTTGAATGGATTCGTAATCCATTTGTGATAATGGATACATCTGTATATGAATTAACTTTGAATGAAGAGGAAGAACTAATTTCTCTGTAATAATCGAGACTTAATTTCAAAACATTCTGAAGTATTGATTAATTCATTACGGATTAAAATTAGTGGTTCATCATAACAGCAAAAAAAGAGTTTTAAAATATCGTTTCACCTTATTTTCGGGAATTTGGATTTTCAGCATTAACAAATATGAAAATGAAAAAGAGATCCAGCTTTTTAAAATGTAGATGACAAAATGAGAGCGGCATTATCATTTTTACGAATAAATATAACAGAAGTTATCAAAAATCATCAAGCTGAAATTTAGCATAAAATGTATTTTTATAATTAATTTGTAATCAATTACTCAATAAATAATTTGGGGCTTTTTTTTGTCGTACGTCACTTTATTTAATATTGAAAGTTATCATAAACTGTTCTACGTAGTTTATTATGGATAAGTAAAATTCTTTTAAACTTATTTTATTGAATATGTGTATATTTTTTGTGCAATATCTTTTAACATAAAAAAAAATATTTCATTCACCTCAATTTTGAGAAGAGGACACAGTACGATTCAATTGACAAAAATCGGTCAAAATATCAAATCTAATTTTTTTAGTCAAAATTATTTTTTATGTGCTTTTCTACAAACTCACAAAATTTCAAAGTTCTAAGTTTTGAAAAAAGCAGAGTTATGATAACTTTTACTTTCGTTTTTATTCACACATTCCAATGGCAAATCAAAACTTAAAACTGACTTATCTCAGAATGATAAAACAACTAGTTTGTCATCCTATAAAAAGCTAAGGCTTTTTTCTATTGTACTTAATACTTGGAATTTTTTTTACTTGTTGCTAAAAGTACATGGAACAAAATTTGGTATGCATTTTCAATCAAAGCAATAGTTATTTTTTAAAAAGTAATTAAATTTACAGTTTACACATTTTTTAAGGAATTTTCCATAAGCATTCATAAAAGAAAGTATTGTACAAATACCAATCATGTTATCACAAAACTCATACCAACTTTTATTATAGATAGTTTAATGTACCTGTAAATCAAATTTCATATGTGTACGTCAATTTTTGAAGGAGGGGTAGCATTTTAAAATCACTTTATTATAATTTCAAGTTTTTCCCTTTAAAAAATTAAATGGTTAGCCTTTTATGAAATTTTGAGCATAAAATCTGTTTTACATCACACATACATATAGGAGGCACTCATAAAAAGTATGAAAATCATTAAATTAAAAAAAAAATTTTTGTTTAAATCGTACCATGTCTACTTAAAGGTGTTTATTGCAACGAAACGCTTTCGTCTTAACTAATACTATTTTAAATTTACCCCGAATATATCTAATAAAAAATAACCCCCCAGACTTCTTTCGGAAAACGAAACTTAGTAGATATATTTCGAGAATTTTCATAACCTATAATAACCCAGTGCCTCCCAAACAATTTTGGCCTTGAGCTTTTTCGTCTGAAAAAAAAAATCCAGCTTTCCTGTGATCCCTTACACCTTCTCACGTTCCACAACCCATCATTTATCTGGCTTTCAAAACGTCCCGCACAAAATGTGAAAATCTAGCCACGGATGGGGGAAGCTAGATCTCTTGGAAGAATGCCATGTGGATCCTACGGTGATGATCGAAACCGGTTCACTCGGAGCACATTTTCGATTGCGATTCCTCAATCGATGCTGTATCTCCCATCTCATCATCGATGATGGATTTCGATAGTGCTTTTATGTCCTGTTGTCATTTTTCTTATGCGAGAGAAGAATTCACGAAATCCATTTCGATATTTACGAGTTTAAGATATACCGCGGTTGCGAAATAGACGATTGTAGAGGAATGTCTTATAAGATCTCTAATGTGACATTTGTATTTTTCCCATACATAGCGTTTTACAAGTTGTTTAACCAATGATCTCTCAAATTTAGTTTCTAGCGAATCGTTGTGTAATATAGATAGCATAAATTATTTTAAAAAAAATCAAACACCCGACATTTAAAGGAATTACAAAATTAATTTTTTTTAAATTATTTTTTAATATATAGTGAAAATCGCTTAACACGAAATTGAGGGGACTGGAATATTTTTTCGTGTTAAAAGAATTTCGTGTTAATGGTAATTGCAAAAAAAAAACATACATCAACGCAATTAAGTATATTAGAGTTTATTTTATTTACATAGATACGCGTATATATGCCACTGGCGTTGCTAGACCCGAGTGGGCCCTATATCCAAAATCCTTAGGGCCCTTTCTATGAGCTCCTTAATATTTAGCCATTTTTTCTTAAATGTTTGAAGGCCCTCAAATTTGGGGGCCCCGTATCAATTATACGGTGGTAGCTACGCCCCTGATATAAGCATATATTTAATAAAAATCAATGAAACAAAAATATTCACAAGAATTTAAAGAAATTTAATACAAAATTTTCTAATTTTTTTTGAAAAACGAAACTTTTATTGAGTTTTTAAAAAATAATATAATATTTTTCCTTGCATTAGTTTTTTTAACATCAAATTGTCAACAAAGAGTTCGATATCATCCATTTTGTTATTCATTTCACAATTGGAATGTGGAAACTAAATAATTGCGCACACTTTTCATGACGTTCCTCATTTCGGATGTCTTGGGAACATGAGCTGCACTGTTCATTTCATTTTCATTGTCGCAAATTGTATCAATGATATTTCTTTGAGCTTTGAATAGACTCCAAAACGCCTTTGTCTGCCAAAATTAGGGCTGTGCACACATTATCATCATGTACTGCAATGAATTCCTTCGATAATAGAATAGGACAGTCCAATGCGGCTGGTGGTTTCCGTATTTTGTTCGTTTCCAGAAGGGAAATCTTTTCGTGTTAAGAGATTTTCGTTTCGTTTTAAGAGAAAAATGCATAAAAATACATAGTAGTTTGTTAGTACCGTTGTATAGTACGTCGTATTAACCAATAATTCATCTGAAGCATTTTTGTGTTAAACATATTTCACCTCATAATAAATTTTATAGGTATAATAGTTGATGGCAAACACTCATCGAAATCATAATTTATGTTTGCAATTTTTCAATCACCTGTAATTTTATAATTTTCAGTATATTTTTTACGAGCTAAAATATTGTGGATAAGAACGGGATGACAGAGATGACAGTAATGTATATTTTATCTTACAGGAAAATCAGAACTACAATTATTTATTTGCATTTAGCGAAACTTCCAGTACTAAGTTTGGGGACAACTTAGTCGTTTTGCTTAATTTGAGATAGAATTTAAATATAGATTTGTAATTGGCTCCTGGAAAGCTATTTACATCATCTAAAGACTACACTCAGATTTGATCGATAATAGGGATAATCGCAAATATCAGATTATGTGAATAACATTTCACTTTTCTTACATTGCAGAAAAAGTGAAATATAATGAAAATCGCTCAACTCGAAACTGAGGGGAATGAAATATTGTTTCGTGTTAAAGGAAATTGCACAAAAAATATACACATACCAGCTGTATACATAAGTTTTTTCCGGGTTTTTGGTAAGGAAAACACGTAATTTTCAAGGGAAATTAATTTTATTTTTATTCAAAATATTGGCCCATCTTTCAGGTAGTTTATGAATACCGTGCCAGAAAAACTGCTTGTCTTTTGCGGCAAATCATTCGTTGAGCCATTTTCCAACTTCTTAGAAATTGCTGAAGTGCTGCTCTGCGAGCGCGTGCCCCATTGAGACAAAGAAGTGATCAAAAGATGACCCATCCAAGCGATTTTAAGGTGTCTTTCACTGGTTTTGCTGTGTAAGACGGCGCATTATCGTGTAACAAAATCCCTTAGCCATGTCTTCTGGCCCAATACTGTCGACTTTCGATCAAAGCGTGGTCTCTCCGGGCTTCAAGAGTTCGTAATACACAATACCGCTCTGGTCTCACCAGATACAAAGCGTGGTCTTGTCGGAGCGATTTAGCCTTGTTGTTGAAGAACGGGCTTCTCCAGGTGAAAGTCATGGTTTTTTCCCCTTCGGGTTAACAAAATAAATCCATTTTTCGTCACCAGTCACAATTCGATATAAAAATGATTTTCTTTCATGGCGTTGAAACAACATTTCACAAATGACTTTGTGATTTTCCATTTGACGTTCGTTCAAATCGTGTGGGACCCATTTACCCAATTTATTGATCTTGCCCGTTGCTCGTAAACGTCGACCGATCGTTTCGTGTGACACTTTAATGATTTTGCCAATTGCTGTTGAGTTTAAGTTGGGCCATCATCCAATGACTCCTGTAATTACTCGTTTTCACACTTTTATGACCTACCAGATCTCTCTGTCTTTCACATTGAAATTACCACTTTTAAATTGTCGACCCATGTCTTACATGTTCTAATCGATTGAGAGTGTTCACCATGTTTCTACCAGCAAACGATTACTTTCAACTGCCTTTTTCTTTTGATTAAATAAGAAGCAATGCGTGCCGCAAATGTTCTTTTTCAGGCACAAAATTCGACATGATCACTGAGCGTTAACACAAAGACGTTAGTTTTTGGCGGTCTGAACTTGCGTGTGTTTGTAGTTTGATGTCAGACGAACAAAATGACGTATGTGTCAAATTAATACATTGAATACTTTTCACTGGATCCATCTCTTGGTTAAACCGAAATCTACTTATAAATACACCTAATATTCAATAAATTTAAGTTTATTAGGGAACATTTTCTTTACATAAACGTGTATATATGCATGTATTTTATAAAAATCATTTGAACAAATATAGTAACGAGAACATAATGAAATTTAATACAAACTTTCAAGTGTTTTGAAAAATAAAATATTTACTAAGTTTTTTAGAAAATAATCTGATAATATTTCTTTGCACTCTCTCTTTAAACATCAAATTTAACTCAAATTATTTGATGTAATCCCTTTTTTTTAATCATTTCACCATTGGAATGTGCATTTAAATAACTGTGCAAACTTTTTCATGATATCCGTTATTTTGGATGACGTGGGAACAGGAGTTACGTTTTTCATTCAATTTTCGTCGCCGGAATCTGCATCAATGATATTCTTTGGGTTTTGAACAAACTCCAAAATGCCTTTGTCGGTCATAAAATTAGAGCTGTACGCACATTATCATCATCTACCGCAACGAATTCTTACAGTGATATAGTAGGAGGGTCCGATAATACAGAAACTTTCTCAAACGTTGCATTATGTGTCTGGTGTTTTCCGTATTTTGTTCATTCCCAGAAGGGAAATATTTTCGCGTTAAGCGATTTTCGTTTCGTGTTAAGAGAAACAAATGTATGAAAATACTTAGTAGTTTGACGGTACCGTTGTATTATTTTATGTTATCCGATGCTTAGTGTTTTCGCGTTAAATGTATTTTACTGTATGTTGTTGAGCAGGTGATTGTGAATTAATTTAGCTAAATATTGGTTTGTAAATATTGTTTTAGGCTATAAAAGCTCTATTGAGAATTAAACGAAGTCACATTTTAGAGAGAGAGAGAGAGAAGAGAGAGAGATTTAAATCTATATTTATAAATTATTTATATTCAAATATACGCATTTATGTTTCTTTAATGAAAATCATCGCCTATATTGATTTTAAGTTTGAACAAAATCCGAAAAGCTGTTTTCGGAGCTTATATCCACTTATGTCACCGAAAAACCTGACATATCTCACCTGGTTTGAACATTTTGCTGATGCGGATTAAAACAGTAAAAGTTTATACTGACTACGTTCGGAACCGTTATTTTGTAAAAACATATAAATGAATATTTTTTTTTTATATTTAATGTCAGTTAAATTAGAATATACATATAAAATTGTCTTAAGAATATTAATACAGTAAAAAAATTAAAATTTAATTTTTTCGCCATAAAAAGAAGAAAAAATGACAATTTTCATAACGTTATCCTTTTATGAAAAAAATGCTTCAATAACAATAAGATTTTTCTTATATATAGCTAAGACTTATTTCCATAACCTGAGTTAGGGTTTTTAGATGTATTATTTAGGAGTAGACTTATTTATAATTGAGAATGGATCATTCAAGATAAATTTTAACAGAAAGGGCACTTGTTGTTTTTCATGTTGATAACGTGAATGTTTCAAATCTTTTAGTTCAGTATCTGTATAGATGTCTTTGCTATATACAGGCTAAATATTTTTAATATCGAAAAAATTTTCATAAAAGGAGAAGGTTTTAAAAAATACGTCATTCGTCCGTCATTCTTTGCCAAAAAAATTGTCTTTTAATTATTTTTCTTGTAACACAATATTGTAAAAAATAATGTATGTAAATTCTAATTTAGCTGATACTAAATATAAAAAAAAGTTATTCATTTATACGATTTTTAAAAATTACGGCTTCATACGTAGTCATCTTATTGTATCCGACTACGTTCGGAACCGTGATTTTTCAAAAGCGTACAAAAGAATATTTTTTTTTATATTCAGTGTCACTCAGATTAGAAAATACGTATAAAAATGTTTTAAGAATATTATTACAATAAAAAAAATTTAATGCAATATTTTGGCAAAAAGAATTACCTATTTTCAAAACATTCTCCTTTTAAGAAAAATGCTTTAATAATAATAATATTTTGTTTATATATAGCTAAGGCATCTCCAAGAAAGCGTGAACTACGATTTTAGAAAAATTCACAGTATTTTGAGAGTTACTACCAATTGAAATAATTGTTGGTGTTTTTTTGTTAAAATTTCTCCATTCTGATGTATTAAAATGAGGATTAATTCGCTTCTAAGTTATACATTTCAAACATTCTATTTCAGGCTTTGTTCAGAGGTCTGAGCTATATATAAGGCAAAATATTATTATTATTGAAGTATTTTCCATAAAATGAGAATGTTTTGAAAATAAATAATACTATATACGTTGATTTTCTATTAAAATATTTCATTAAATAATTTTTTTATTGTAATAACATTCTTAAAACTATTTTATACGCATATTCTAATCTAAGTGACTCTAAATATTAAAAAATATTCGTTTGTACGCATTTGCAAAATCACGGTTCCGAACGTAGTCGGATACTTTAAGAAGTAACTGCGAAAATCAGTATTAAAACTGGATAAATATTATTCAATAGTTTGAAGTGATGAAAGTTCAAACAGATATTAACGAAAGGGAAGAAAACGTTGGTTTCTATATCAATAATAAAATGTAACCAATATCAATTGAACGTAATTAGGTGAGATAGAGGATTGGATATTCTTGTTTTTTTACTTTGGGTGGCAAAATGAAGATGACAAATTTTAATTCTTATGCATTTTCCAATTGAGAATATCTTCTTCACAATCTACGTTATGCCTTCCATTTCATCAACGATGATGGATTTCGACAGTGCTCTAAATTTTTTCTAGTATTTTCTTTTGAATGATATACATTTGAAACATACATTCGATATTCACTAGTTTTAGAAATCTTACGCTCTCGAAATGCTCAGTTGCAGGAAAGGTCTTGGTACAGGCGAAATGGGATCCGCATATTTTTACATATTGCATTTTCCAAGATGATTTGAAGACAGATGCTGAATCTAGACATGTGTAATAGAGAGCCAACTGATTACACGGAAACATACAGGAAGCGAGTATGTGCATCTGTATTCAAACATTCGCTGTGTTGGATTCGATCCAAAACCCCATGAAGTCTGGCATGTTTTTTTTACTGAACAAACCTAAACTCAAAGTACTAAATGCAAATTCAGACATTTTGTACTTAAGATGCTGAAATGTTATGCAACTGTAACGATCTATAGTCCATTTAAAATTATTTTTCCATTGTTTTTTTATTGTATTACTAAAATTATAGATTTGAACTGAATTAAAAATAATTTAAAATGTACCCACAGTATTTGATGGCATTTTCTTTTCAAAATCGGCTTACAGAAATTTATTATCTGTTCTGGGGAAAAATGTTTTTATTGTTTCTTTATTTATAATACTTTATATGGATATAGTAATTAATTTTAATAAATTGTTAATTTCTAGTAAAATTATGTTAAAATAAAACCCAAAGTTAAATCGAAATTAGTTATAATATAATTACGAATAAAATTTCTCAATTGTATCCTTAAATTAAATCAAATTCCTTGTGAAAAAAATAATTTTAATTGAGGAAACTAATACCCGATTAAAACATAAACAATATTGATATTTTAATTCTGGAATAGTTTTATTTATAAAAAGCATCAATTTCCATCACTTGTAAATTTAAGCTTCCTATTTGTTATTTATAGATGATCGAAGATTTTGTAATTCAAAGTATCAAAATAAAAACTCGTTTGTAAATTGTAGAATCTAAATATATATATGAAATTCTGTTTACATTTCAGCGATTCCAAAAACAAACTTTCCTACTTATAGAACTATTCCTATAATTCTAATGCAACTTAAAAATACAGGACAGATGAAACTCGCAGCAAATGCGTTTTCGAATTCTGAAAATGCAGACGATTATACGTCTTTCAATATTTAAGGACTTTTCTGAAGCTAAGCCTTTTTTTTTAAAGCTGTACTTAACTAGTGTTAGCACGCATGTTCTTTGTCACGCAAACTAGTCATTTAGAAGATTCGTGCATTTTTACAGCGGTGGTTATACAGCAGTTAAGACGGTTTGGCAATTTTTCGATGTGGTAGTAATAATTTTAAACCGATTTCTACACCTTGCTTATGAGGTTGGCAGCAATTTCCGTGTTTGGGCGCCATTAGCTTTCCATTAATAGAACCATAATTGCTTTGAAATTTTAGAATTTCACTATAGAATCAAGTGTTTGGGAAGAATTTATAATAATGTATAGAAATGTTGCGACTCGTCTATCTTCGATATCGATTTGTACTTTCGAACTAGATTGGATAGCTGTATTTTTACGTTCGAAATATATGAAGGGTCAAAAACTTGTAAAAGATCTACAACGTACACAACAAAAATATGTGGTATTTTTAATGTTTTTTGTATGTAAATAATAATTTTTCAATGAATGAATTTTATTAAAAAGTATAATTAAAGTCAAAACATTCAAACAGATGCAGAGATTAAAACAAAGTTATCTAAACACTAAATTTTTAAAATATTAATATAAATTCTTATAATCATAAAAATTCTTTTAATTGATTTTATGTACCAAACATGTACAAATGTATATATTTTTTTCAAATAAAACATTAGATATATTGCACTTTTAACAAAAACAACAAAACTGCGTCACTTTGTATATGAAATCTTACAACTATAATATTATATTTAATAGTATAAAAATAATATTTGATAATTTTTCATTATACTTCATTGATTGTTGCATTATATTGAATATAAAACAATTTTGTAAATGCTTATTTTCAAATAAGCTCGAACTCAACTTTTAATAGAATAAATGAATCATATCTCATTTTAATTTAATAGTTTATTCAAAAACATCTTGCATTGAACAATAAAATATTATAATATGCTTTGCTGTTAAGTATTTACCAAAAATATTTAATTTTAATGCAACAATATTTCTTCTTACTAGATAATCTTTTTATGTGAATAAAACAAACTTTTATACAACAAACATTTATCAGAATATTTTCAAATTTTACTAAATCATTAAGAAATAAGATATTTGAAACTCTGAAGATTCCATTGGAAATTAGAACTAGATTCCCATTTAAAATGAGAATTAATGCCTTACTGAAAATAAAATAAGTTACTTTCTTAAATTTATAAGAAATAAAATTTTGAATAATGGTATAGGAACAAGAAATTTGACATATAAAAATTTGACATTTAAATGTTACATATTAGTAAAAACACTTTCTCAGTAATTAAACTGATTTTACATATAAAGTATATTTTATATATAATCCTAATTAATTAAATATGATTGTAATTTAATTTTTTTAATATTTTAATCTGATGAATTTCAGAAAGAAAATAATATATTGTTACGAATTTTGTGTAAATAGTGCATATAATTTGTATTTGGATGTTTAATGCGCTTATATTACGCTATGTTATGTTTATTCCATGTTAAAATTGTACCATTCACACAAGCAATGCCGCCCCTTACGTTATAATGGCGATTCAATGAGAACTTGGTGAAATCTTGGCGGTAGATCCAAGTTAGCATCATTTTTCGCGACCAAGTTCGCGGCCAATTTGGAGACTTTGGCGACCATTTTGGTGTTATTGGTGACTATGTTGGTGAGTTCGGAACGGTGGGGAATCTTCTAGAAAATAGTGGATCTCTCCACTAATGTCACGAGCGGCTATATTTCTGGAAGTTTCTGTCGCGTCTAAAAATAAGATGCTCGCCGGAACGGCGATGAGTCTTGATTAAATCAGCGAGTAGGGAAGATTGTTTTGACTAGCGATTAGCTTGGCTGTGCTTGTGAATAATCTTTACTTGCGTGTATTTTTAAACGCTGATGAAGGTGTGAAGACTTTCGGATATTTACTTTGTGAATATTGCTGCTGAATCCTGTATTTAAAGGATTGGGTTTTTGATAATAAATTCACATCGCTCTTGAAGAATTGTTTATTTTCTTTGCGATTGTTTTGCATAAAATCCCCGAACCCTAGGATCTACGTAACAATATTATTATGATTTTCATATTTATAACAGAATATGTATTACTTGCTGAACATTCGCTTTAAAAATCCTGCTTAGAAAAATTTTAAACTGGAAAAATTAAATTTTTTTTGTAAGAAATATACTTTTATAACGCATTTGTAAAAGGTATAGTTAATTATCTCTTACTTTTCAAATTAAAATGCGTGTAACAAAATAAATGAATTTCTAATAATAAAGTAAAAATTGTGTTAAAATGTGAAAACAATCATTGTAACAAATCTTAAAGTGTGGGTCACAATGAAATGAGCAATGAAAAATTCTGACTTATTACATAACAATACGACAGATTACATAACAATTATAATAATTTTAACAATTCTAATGCAAGCTTTCAAAGCAAAAAAAAATTTGCTATCATAGAAAATATTCTCGTATATGAAGTTGGTTAAAGAAATCTAGAAGTAAAAAACATAAAAAAATATGCACAAGTTAACCTTTTTTTTAATTTTGCCATTTTTATCATTATTTTTTATTTATCAATTCAATTACTAAGCTTTATTTGACGTCAGTTGAACATGCGAGATAAAAAAAATTATAATTATAATGTTTAAAACTGTATGAAGTATACATTTTAAAGACCTCAGTGGGGAAACTCTATAAAATTAAATAACAGGAATCGATTGCCAAGAATTATTTATTATATAACTGTGTTGCATCTATGACTATTATATATTTTTTTTTATTTCATGTATTCTCTTAAAATACAATAAATTCACCCAAATGTAGTGAATTATTTTCTTTTTTTTAATGAAATCATTAAAATCATTACAACTACAATCGTTATCGAATTTTAAAAGCGCATTTTCGAGAACACGCAAAAAATAATAGTAATAATATCAAAGATTAAAAATATAAGATTATGGAATTAAATATATATATATATACCTAAAGAGAAAGAAAAAAGAAAGCTTTAATTATTTAAACTAAAGCCAGCTCCCTGTTTTTTTAAGTATTTGACAATTTCTTTTAAAACTAAATTAAATGCAAGAGAAATATAAAAACGGTTTATAAGAGCATTGAAAAATAGTCACACAATAAAAATTATTTTTTGAGAGTAGAATATATTTTTTATATCCATGAAATGAATGTACATATTAAAGCCCATCTAAAAGGGCATGTTTACTTTATTTAAAAGAAACAACATTTTTAAAAACATTTTCAGCCTTAGAAATAATAACAAAACCCCTTCCGTGACAATTCCTTTTTTCTTTCGTACCTACTTACTTCTAGTTTCTTACTTTGAAACTGATAGCTGCGTTCAGAAAGAAGTATTAAAGACTTTTTTCAGATGTGTAAATTTTTTATTACATTTTCTAACGTTCAGTTGAAACCAAAAATAAAAAGAACTCCATGAAAAATATATAAGTTAACTTGTCTTCCAACAAAATAAAAGGAATAATTTTTCAAGAAACGTAACTTCATTTCGTGTTGGAGAATGTTAATTGATTCATTCCTGGGTTTTATTTATTCATTTAATTTGCATATTTATTAGAACTTATTTCCTACTCCTACTTGCTTTGTTTTAAAAATTTATCCATTTCTGAAAAGTATGTGTGGTCCGGGTAAAATGTTTATTTCGCACCCGTTTTATTTTATTAGCTTGATTATGTAGGACGCGGCCTCCAATTTTATTTAATACAGATGTTGCGTAACGTATTAAGATCATATCTTTATGTTAATTAAATTTATTCAGTTTTGGTATCATAAATATTCTTTGGTCCGTTTCAAAAGCTTGTTTCGTATGTCCATGCATTTTTTTATCTTAATATGACCGATAAACTAGAAATATTGTCAAATCAAAGTGAACATTTATTCATAAGGGAGAATTAATGCTTTAAACAAGTTTAAATATGAACGGTACAGATAGACAAATCTGAAAACAATATCCATTTAATTTTATTTGGCAAGGAAATTAATTTAATGAATGTCCTATATATTTTCTAAGCTTCTCCATTTCCCTGTAAAGCGTGCTTCCCTTCTCTCTAATGCGAATTTAACCAGTCATTCTTCTCAAGCATGTTTGAATGTAAAAACAAATAATAAATATCAACATGAATATAACTTCCACAATCTATAGCCAAAAAAGGGCAATTCCGGTTCTTTCCTATGGTGGAAAATAAAAAAAATATATCTAAAACAAGTAATAGAAAAAAATTAAGCAGTTCTTACTAAGAAACAACAAAGAAAAATATTACTTTATACTTACTTTTTATCATATAATTACAATTAATATAAATATGTACATACACATGACAGAATCACAATATTAAGTGGTAATTAATTTCTATTGATTATCATTAAAATATCGTATTGTCATCCCAAACAATCATATATATAAAATTTCAGTTCAACTCTGAAGGCTTTAAAACGTAACAAAAAAAAATCTTTTAAAGTTTTGACCCAAGTTACTAAAAGGGAAGCCAACGTAACTGTACCTGTAATTCTGTAAATAAATAGTTTCAGTCAATTAATTTTAATTGATTATAATTAAATTATCGTATTGTCACTCAAAAGACTCGTGTATAGAAAATTTCAACTCAAATGAGTTCTTTAAAATGTGAGAAAAAAATTCGAAAAGTTTTGACATGAGTCGCTAAGAATGATGCCAACGTGGCTGTATTTTGTAATTCTTTGAATAAATAGTTTCAGTCAGTTCATTTTAATTAATTATAATTAAATTATGGTATTGTCATCCAAAACAATCGTGAATAGAAAATTTCAGATCAATTGAGCGCTTAAAAATGTATTTTTTTAACGATTGAAAATTGGAACAAGATAAATAAATCTATAGAGAGTGTGAGCTAATAGTAGGAATTCAAAAAATGGTGGACTGAAACAGTGCTCTCCTACCTTTTTATTGCCGAGTACCGATTCGCGTAGCGTTTGATAATTTTACCGCGGCTTAATGAAATGGGTGGTGACGTTGATTGCTTATATTTTAGATTGATTTGATTTTATAATTTTAGTTTATTTGTGTATTTAAACATGCCTCAGAATAAAATTCAGCTACTCCAAAAAATTAATATAAAGTGATTTTCTTATAAAGTCCCACAAACCCGAGAGGTAAAAATATACCACAGTAAATAAAATAGAAATAATTTAAAGTTCCTTGGCCGGCCCGGAACTGTTTGATCCACGGACCAGTCCGTGGACCGAGGGTTGGGGATCACTGGAGTAAAGGGTGCATCCCACTCATCATTGGTATGGGGTTAATAGTTCCGGGTCTGCTTCTAGCCCTCAAGTATGACAGAAGCACCCAGACTCTCACGCCTTGCCAACGGTCACATCAATTGTCTCTCATTCTCAAAAATATTTTAACCATCTGAGTCAAGTGTGAGATTTCATTGTTGGGATCATCGGCAATGAAAGAGCCGACTAAAAACCAAGCAGGGAGCCGAGTCGACTCAACCGGAAGTCCCCTTGATCTTCAAATGAGAAAAGAGCATTATCTCCACATACATTGACAAATATACTGCCATGGCCCAAAAAACGAAGAGTTTTGGAAAGCCATGGGAAACTCTGACAACTGTGGGCCCAATCCCAAGGCATCTGGTGAGAGCCGAGGCTGTTGCTCGCTTTCACCTAACTACCGGGCATGAGTTTTGTGTAGTGTACCTCGGCTAGCTTGGCGTGACTGCTAACGAGGCCTGCCCACTATGCGGCCATGCAAGAATAGATGGCGACCACCTGCTCCAATGCACTGGACTCGATGAATTCCCGGCTGATGACACCACCAGTCGGTACTAGGAGACTCAGCATCAAATGGTCAAGAAGCCAAGCACGGCCTTTGAATAAATAAATAAATTCATAGATTTCATTCACAGACCTTCTCCCGAGGTCATCTTGAGTTGTATGGATCTCTCCAGAGAAAACTTCTATACGGATTCTCTTCTCATGCTCGACATTTTAGGAATCAACGGGATAATGGATCGTGTCTATCTTCGTCAGTCTCTGGAGGTTTAGCAACACCACACAACAACACTAAAATAGCTTGTTTATCGAGACAGATTTATTAATCGATTGCGTTTATTAACGTTGCACTATGAAACAACATTGAGAAATACATCGTAATATTAAACCAATTCGAGTGAAGATGATGCAAATTGAGAGAGAGAGAGAATGTAACCTACACTTTAAACATCCACACCATAAGAACTTGAAGACTTCAGACTTCACAGATTTAATCTGCATTAGTTCATTATGCAGCGGATCTCGAAGTGGCACCAAGATGCGACAAAAACGATGCATGCCTTTGAACTCGCATTTATCGAGGATTCTTTGCGTTATTTTGTTTTAATTTTGTATTAAAGCCTATGAAGATCTTTTGGCAATGAAACTCTAATTTTATACTTACTAATACTACTTTACACATTTATGTAATTTAGTTATAATTTGTGATTTGAAGGTGATACATGAAAAACATACTTTGAAATATTCTCTCTCATACAAAGTTCAAATTATAATAAGTACTCTAATATAAATAGAAATGGGTTGATTCTTTTATGTATATCTTGTTTTACAGAGGAATATTAAAATAAATTTCAAATTTTACTAAGAATAGATTCTATAAATTATTACAAATTACTAAATAACTATACTAATTACCTGTACAGTGATTAAATTTTTATTGATACTTAATGTTTTTGGTTTGTTGGTATAATAATGTACACTTGTTTTATAGGCTCTTAACTAATTTTAAAATTAAATATGTGCTTTATTAAGGGTACGTTAATTAGGAATTTCAAAACGTATTAATTTCACATCCTATTTGTGTTCTTTTTAAGATTAAACTCAAAATCTCTATTTATTTCTAAATTTTATTTTATTTTATTTTATTTTTAAATTTTGAGATGATATATCAGAACAATGAATTAATGGGACATTTTTCCCTTGCCAGATTTTCTAAGACATTAATTGAACTATTTTTCGATTAAAAGCTTCTTGAATAGCTCTTAGTGTTCAACGTTGAGAGATTTTTCCTTGAACATTGTTTCATGCATTTTTATTTAATAATAGCAGTTAATAATTGTTTTTATTTTTCATATTTATCTGTTATAAACAAAACTATTTTATTGAGTTATCTTTTATTAAATTGCGCTTTTTTAAAGTAGGAATCCAAAACCCTTCCACCGAGGAGACAGCAAACCAATTACTAAAGTAAATGTCAGTCTGTTACTTGTAATTAACTTTCGGATGAGTTTGAACGAAAGTAATTCTCCCACCAAAGTTTTCAATGCAGAAATTTACTTTTGAACAATTATTTAAGAATAATTTTTTGAATAATATTCAGGTGATAAACACATGTTGTTTACTTTACCTTCGACATCACCACGGAAAACATTTTGAGGTGACATTCAATTTAACAGGCTCACTATTTCACATGCTCATTATCTCATCCCCCCAAAGTAATTTAGATGGTAAAGAAACTGTGCATATTGCTTGCAAGTTCTCTGTCCATAACAGTAGCTGATTCTTTTTTTTACAATCTTTATGAGGTATACGTTTATTATATCATTCAGTATGAATGACTTTACTTTTATTATATCATTCAGTATGAAT
>BMAV01015411.1:323153-341286 GCA_019973955.1 Trichonephila inaurata madagascariensis | reverse complement strand
CATTCAGTATGAATGACTTTACTTTTATTATATCATTCAGTATGAATTTTACTATACCATCCATCAATTTTGCAAAATCAAAAAGCTTCGCCAATACAGAAAATGTTGCCTTATGCTGTCATCGCTACTATTGTGTAAGAACATAGACTAGAACGGTCACCCATTATGCTGCTTATCGCGATATTTGGTGACATATTTTGATTGGACGAAATTGGATGACAGAAAATACGTAAGTACCATTTTTTTTTGGTCAATCAATCGTATTACTTCCAGTAAACGTACTTTCGATTCTCGACATTAACATTTTAAAAAAAAAATTATATTTGAAGTTAATTAAACCTCTTAGTATTTGTATGTAAAATTCCACCCACAGAAGCAAAATTGGAAGAAGAGATCGAAAAAAAAAATTAAGTCGGGAAAATATCATTTGGTTTGGTTTATTTTTTATGTATTGTTATACATTGATTGGGGTTTGAGGATTTTATGCAAATCAGTCGCAAAATACAAGACAGTTCTTAAAGACCGATGATAGCTCATTATCGGAAATCCAATCCTTTAAATGCAGGATTCAGCAGCAATAATCACAGAATAAACCTCAGAAGGTCTTCACACCTTCAACAACATTCAAACACAATTGTAAGTGTCTAAAAGTACACGTATGTAAAAGATTATTCCCAAGCACAACCAAGCTTATCGTTAGTCAAAACTATGATCACTAATCACTGGTTGAAACAAGACTTACAGTTTCGGCGAGTACCGCTCTATTTATAAACGCGGCGGAAACTTCCAGAAAGATAACTGCTTGCGTCATAGAGCGTAAAATTTGTGTATTTCTCCACAAATTTCTAGAAGAATCCAGAGGGTCTCGAACTCGCCAAAACGGATGCCAACTTGGCTCTATCACCAAGATTTCGCCAAGTTCTATTGAATTGACACAATAACGTAAGGGAGGCCGTTGCTTGTGAATATTACAATTTTAACTTAAATTAAATATAATTTAGAGTGAGATATATAAAGGCATTGCACATTCAAATATGAATTATTTACACTTTTTTACACAAAATTCGTAACAGTATCTATCAATATTAAGAGATAAGTTTTGACCCTTTTCAAATTCGATAAGTTCTGTAAACTACGAGCTATTTGAATTACAACGTATGTATACGAATTTTATACATTTATATTAACTGCTCTATTTCTTTCAAGTAAAGACTTACTTGTATTACATATCAACCAGGGAGAGAATGCAGCATAAATGATTTAAATATAAAAAACTATTTAGTCCTTACTGTTCCTTAAAACTCCTCTTATACTCAGTTCCAAGACAAATGAAAGTCTGACGAAGAAATACCACCATACTCTACATCCTTAATCGCAAATTATTTTTCCAGCTTCTTAAAGTAATGTTCCTTTACAAATCCAACTATCTCTATTCACTCCAAAAAAAATCGCAGATCACTTGAACTCACGTGAAGGGGAAAAAAACCTCTTTGTTCTTTCTTGGAAATTCTCGCGCATATAATCATTAGTCTCACTTGATCTTGATGTATTTGGCCTTCCTTGCTTTACCTTTATATGCATCCCATCTAATCAGTCTCCTGTAACGAAGGACTCTTTTCATTTCCGTCCATAGTGGATATTTTCATTATTTCTCTTGTTTCCCGATAGAGTTGGAGAGAGACAGAGAAAGATATCAAATTATCCTGGAGTGCATATCAATCCAAGGAAAAAGTACAAGAGCCTTGTTCAGATTTAGTAAGGAACTGTTCTTGTCAAATAATCCGAAGTAAAAGTGCATTGTACTTTTTGCTTGAGAGTTATTGTAAGTGTGTGTAGTTATTTAAAGTAGTACGTGAGTTATAAATAGTTTGAGAATGTATATGGAGAGTTCTTGTTTTGTAATGGATCTAATTTAATGCATTGGTGAGCTGTACTATTCAAGTAGTAGAAACTAATTAGGGATTTTGGATATAAATAATGAAAAAATATGATACAATAATACAGTTATACGTCGAATACATACATAAATACAAATGTACTTTCTATATATATATCCAACTTATGAAAGCAACTGGAGGAATAGAGCAACGGACTCATAACCCTTAGGGATCATTCTCTCTGTTTTATTAACCAAAAGTTGCTACACTTATAGTAGCTCTTGAAGAACACAAGTGTGTTGTAGCTTTTTTAAATTAAGGTATCCGACTACGTTCGGAACCGTGATTTTAAAAAAGCGCATAAATGGATAATTTTCAAGATATTTAGTATCACTTAGATTGGAATACATGTATGAAATTTTTTTAAGAACATTTTGATAAAAAAAGTTATTTAAATACAATATTTCGGCAAAAAATTAACTTAGAATAACCTCTTTTCAAAACGTTCTCCTTTTGTGAAAAATGCTTCTATTATAATAATATTTTGCTTGTATATAGCTCAGACATCTGTACAGAGGCTCAACTATGATTTTTGAAAAATTAACATTATTTTCAGAGTTACAAGCAATTGAAATAATTATCGGCGTTTTTTTCTTGAAATTTCTCCCTTCTGTTGTCGTAAAACATGGATAAACCTACTTCTAAGTTATATATTTCAAACGTTCTGGTTGAGCCTTTGTACAGAAGTCTGAGCTATATACAGGCAAAATATTATTATAATAGAATCATTTTTCATAAAACTAGAATATTTTGAAAATGGGTCATTCTATGTTCATTTTTTGTCAAAATATTGTACTTAAATAATTTTTCATTGTTATACAATTCTTAAAACAATTTTATGTACATTTTCTAAGCTAAGTGACACTATATAAATATCATAAATATTATCCATTTATACGCTTTTGCAAAATCACCCTTCCGAACGTAGTCGGATACTTTAAACTAACCAAACACTGACACATTCATTATTCAGTTCCGTCGGTGATCCGGTATAATATTTGAAAAATTATATCAATTTTTGTGATAAGGATTGAATTGGAAGTACAGTTTAAGGACTTTTTGGTAGTAAATTTTAATTAATCTCTACAATAATTCCATCATAGATTACAGATGAAATTAAAAACGCTTTAATACAACGGATGTAACTTTCTAATGAAAAATAGACAAAAAAGATATTAAAACAGAATTGTTTACAGGCACTATGTTGTAGGTATGAGTGAGTGAGTATTTCTCGAATATATTGACAAATCATACTACGGTATATTGAAGTTTTTAATTAATTCTATCAGATGCATCCAAAAAATAAAAAATTCCAAGATAGTCTATTAAGGTGTATTACGTTTATATCTTAGTTTAATATAATTTGGTTTATTAGTTAATTAAAATTATTTATTTACATCAGCATGGAGGTTATTGGCAGCTGATCTCATGATTTTGCACCTCGGTTCCACCTCGGTCCCACCTCAGAGAACCGTAAGGTAGATGTACTTTTATAGTTTGTGTCCAACCCTTGACAGAAGTGATGTAAGTAGTAGCGGGCGTGACATGTGACTAATCAGGCGAAATGATTGTATTTGTAATGCAGAAGGCTTTTTGCGTTCTTGAATTTAGCAAAATGGAATTCATAACTGCTGTGCAACAGCATTTTTTATTCGGAAAAAAATCCCCAACGAGAAAATTTATCTAACAATATTATGAAAAAATTTAAAACTACGGGGGTTGTTTGTGCAAAAGTTAAAGTCCAGGATGAAACTGGAACAGCTTATCACAGTTGCTATCGCTGTAGTTGATATCCTAAGACGCATTTGGGCGGAAATGGAAGTGTCTGTTATGACTCAGGGTTCAAATATAGAGCACCTGTGTCTCTAACAATTCTTAAGGTAGTCCCCCACAGTTCTGTTAAAAGGGGACATATAATATCTTGCATTGTTTTTAATTTACAGTGTATTGAAACTGTATACTTCTTTATGAATAACCCTGTGTAATAACTGATAGAGCCTTAAATATATTTCGATTTATATTCGTCATTTATATGGTACTAATACAATCTCCCCAACAATGTCACCCATCCGGTATAGCGGTTAGCGACGCTGACTGCTGTGCCGTTGGGCCTGGGTTCGAATATCGGAGAGGACATGGATGTTTGTAAATGTATAATGCCTTCGTGGCAGGGGGGTACTTTGAATAACCGTCGAGCCGCAAGTCCTTTCGGGGGATTGGTGGAAGGGGAAGAGATGTGGGAGGCCCCTGACCTTCCAGGGTGTTCTCATTCAAAATTGGGGTGAAATCGAGCTAAATCGTTCTGTTATCTGTATGGTGTTTAAAGCTACGACTAACGACAGACGTCACAGCCTTTTGCCATGATAAATTTCGTGGGCCCTGATCTGGCCTTTGCCGATCAGGCATTAGGTGCAAAAAAAAAAATCTTTTCAATCTGATTTCGCAGTTGATTGCGTATCATTCGTGAAATAAAACGAAACACGCAACCTAATTATGAATAAACAACATTCAGGATTTCTTACAGTAAAAAATAAGTATGCATGGGTTGATTATAAGATTATTTTATTGTATCCTATTTTCAAAATTAACTGTAATTGAATCATTTCGGAATTAGAATTTCAGTTATGAATCAATGTTTTTATTTCAGACTTGCATACAAATAAAGTTTTCTTTCTTTTTTTTTTTTTTTTTTTTTTTTTCTTTTTTTTTTAACATAATAAGCTGATTATTTTTGTTTCTTTTGTACATTAAAAGAAGGATGTACTGTGTAGAATAACCAAACAGTTCAATGCAACATGAACATAGGTTAAGGAACCTTTACAGTTTAAATGTCCGCTGTGGGACGAAAAAAGGTGATACAACCTTTAAAAACTAGAGAAACGTAGAATTTTTCAACATACAACCACAGTCCTTGGTTCCTTCTGGATTCGATCGTCATCCGGCATTTAATCCCGACTTATTGCGCATGCTCAGACACCTTTGTTTAAAATATTTTAATTTTTCCCATAAATTTAAAATGGAGAATGTATATATCAGTATATTAAAAATAATTTTAAAATAATAGCTCAAGTACTTAACATTTAAGTACAATAACTATTCATAACCACATGCAATTTTAAGAATTGAAAATTTCCATCTGAATCAATTAATTGATTCAGTTTCATAACAATGTATAATTTTCGTTAATACTTTACTAAATAGTTTCAATACAATAAAGCAGTACAATTTTTCGTTCTTTCAAAAAAGCAATTACTTTAAAAGCAAAGTATTATTTAAAATAGTGGAAACTATCCCCAATACTATCTCTTGTTTTTTTCTTTTTATTTCAATATTCAAAAACGTCCAAGATAATAAATTATTTTAAACCTGAGAAAACGAACCATATTCTTTTTTTTTTTTTTTTTCCTCAGAGCTGAAAACGATACCTATGATTCGTTTGAGAAGTTACCGCTCCAACGTTCTAAAAGGCAAAAATCGACCGATAAAAGGTTTTCAATCACATGGAATTCAAAGAGAAGTTCAATTTCATACTTGAAGAAGCTCCGCCGATGATTTTATGGAGTCATAAAATATTACGAGTTAACAATCGTGAACGGGGTGAACTTCTCTGGAATTTTATGGAATCGATAAATTTTGAATGTATCATCGCGTAATTATGTGTCGAGTCCTTCAAATTTATTTTATAGCTTAAAAGAAATTCAGTTTATAACAATTTATATCTAAAGTAAAAAAATATCAGTAAATACTTTGAATAATTAAAATTTTAAATAATGGATTATCTCAAATAGGCTGGTTAAACACAATTTTCTTTTGGCTTAATTGAAGGGATTATTTATTTGAAAGAGAGTATCTCTTTCAACCCGCCTAGGGTTGTTATAATATTAGAATAATCCAATGATTGGTTTGTTAGGAAGGTTTTGGCACTTGACTACGATAACATGTAAGTACCAAATATTATAGAGTGTACTTATTCGGAGAGAAAATGGAACAGTGATGTAATTTAAAAATCTTTGAAATGCTTTTATTCTTATACCATTATAGAAATTTAAAATTTATGTCACACTCTTTGTTTCAAGCGCTTACAATAAAATACAAAGTATAACAGTTGATATTTGGTTCGATGATATTGAATGAAGTTGTAACAAGGATACAAAAAATTAACTGGAATGTAGGAAATTTTAGGATTATATTTATATTTATATTTATGTATAATAATAATATTCTTTTATTGGATTTCTTTAAAATACTATCAAATCATCTCATTTAATCTTTGTCCTTAGTATGTACATCTTTCAAATCTTTATTAGAACTTAGCAATTTGATATATTTGAAAGAAAAAAAATCAAATATATATTTTTATCTCTATATACTTATTTTTAAAGTCGGTATATAAATTCCCCTCGATTTTGAAATTAAGCGCAAATTCATTTTTTGGATTAAAATTTAAACAAAAAACTTATAGTATATCTGTACTAAAATATAAGTATAGCAATATTTATAAATTCCCAGAACATTCTGCAATATAAGAACATATTGAAACCGTTATTATTGGATGGTTTTCTCATTTGAACCTTTATGATGCAAGAATATATTAAATATATTTTCTATTAATTTCCCCATTTATATAAATATACTTATTCAATCTTTGCTGAATTTAAAAATAATCACTAACCGAAAATATTACTAAACTTAATTTCTCCCAGATTATTCTATTGTTTAAGCTTTTTCCAATTTAAATTTGAGATGTTACATCAGTGCTTCTCAAACTTTCAATATTTGCGGCCCAATATTCAATCATCATTTTCATCGCGCCCCTCTCCATACAATAACAATATATTGAATTCAATAATACTATACTTTGACACTAAAACTACAGTGTTACTTTATCCTCTTATATGCTACCAACGTATATAAACGTCTCACTCTGCCAAAACATTAATTTTCTGGACATATATATACGTCTTTCCCAAGTACGATCTTTTCTGTGCACTGCTATTCATAAAATTATTCCGAAGGCTTTGGATTGTAATAAAAGGACCTTGACAGTGATTGCAAAGGATATACTCATTTCAGAGGATTTGCTTATTTATTCCTTTTCTCCTCCCCCTCCCCCCAGAAAAAAAACCCATCAAAATACTCGTGCCTACGTGGAAAAGGGTGGCATTGGGGAGCGAATCACCTAACTTTAAATCGGCAGGAAAAGAATTAATTTTAAACCATACAAATGATGAAGATAAGGGTTAATACAAGCTCATGGGATCACTGATAACTATCAAACTTGTTCTTAACTTAATATTGTTAAATTAATAATGAAATACATTGCAAAGTACTGATACATTTATTAGTGTATTATATCAGTGTAAATGTGTATTTTATATTTTATTATATAAGAAAGTATTTTTTTTTTGTTTACTTTCAGTAAATTTATAATTTTTTTAAATAATCTTTTGCTTTCGACTTTTAAAAATGCTCGCCCCCCCCCTCATAAAGTTATCGCGCCCACCAAGGGGGGCGCGCCCCACAATTTGAGAAACTCTGTGTTACATGATAAGTACATTTTTAGCGAATTTTCTTAGAATAATTGAAGGACATTAAAACTTTTTCAATATCTTCCTCTTTAGATTCATATATATAAAAAAAACTAAACCGTTTTTTTTTTCCTGTGGATGAATTTGGAAAAAGTTAGAAACGCTTTCTCCATAAATACATTCAAATTTGTGCTTTAATGAATTTAGCAGAGTATTCTGTCTGGAAAATTGTTCCGCTGACTTTTTTCTGATTAATCTTTTACCATTGTAGCATTTTTTCTGTGTCTCAAAAGGCCGTGATGTATCATATTAGCACTTCTGAAAAATACTACACCAGAAAAATTAAGCACAAACTTATCAACTACTTTTTCAAACAAAAAATTGAAGTGAAGTTATACACAACTCATATGGTAGTGCTCGTAGAATCTTTGGGCTCTATCCAAAACGTTGTGCTAAAATCCAGTAGTGTTACAAAAAAATCCGTCATATTTTCCATGCCTAATACAGCATTATCTTCTAGATTAATTACATTATAAAAATAAATTGATGAAAATTAATCATTTGAACTCTCACACAATACTATGAAAATGTATATTATTTTTTTTTAATTAAAGAAGCTTTCTGCATTTGTATATTTATTAAGATATATATCAAAAACTTTTCATTACACCAGAGTTAAAAACATGCTAAATACATCTCACTCGATTCGTAATGACTGTAAAATTAATCATGCATGCTTGGATAATTTCCAAAAAAAGCATGCATTCTAATAAAAGCAGGGTAGCAGAAATTTTCTAAGCGTTTCACAGTACTTGAAATATTTTGGCAAAAATTTCCCTCTTTCCATTCAATTTCCAGCGACATTCGCTGGAGAAATGCAAAAGGTTAACACTTTTTCATTGATGAAAGATTTACATTCCTTTTTTATTTTGAATTGGTTGCGAAGGGTAATGTAATAAATCACATTTCACTGAATACAAAATGTCGCGAAAAGATGTATTATTCAGAGAAAATTCTCCATATGAAGAATACAATTTTTTTTCGGAAAGAATAAATATATGTAGAATATAAAAGACGTTCTTCGGTACTTCGGATATCTTTAAAATAACATTCTGGAAATCCTGTCTTGAATATTGAAAGCTTATTACAAATTTTTATGCTTGAAGAAAACTCTATGGGATTCCCCTTCTAGAATTTATATGCATGTAAAGGATGGAGCAAATATTTATGTGTAGGTGCATTTATCAACTTACCTAAGCAAAATGAACATTATTATATCGTTCTTATGCTTTGAGCAAATGGTCTCACTGAAGAACAAACAACGTATTTACTTATTTTCTATTTAAATGGCATAGTAAAGAAATCTTTCATTTTTGTAAGAATGAAGCGTCCAAATAAAAAATTATAGTTAAAGAGAAAACTGAAAAACACGCTTTTATAGTGAATCGAACTAAAAGTTTAAGAAATAAAAATTAATATAAGAGTAAAATGAAGAACGAAAAATTTAATGTCATTGGGGTAAAAGCGTGGGGTTCTCTGTATTAATTGTTATAATTTCTTTCTAGTTCTATTCCGAAATACTGAGTTAATGTAAAAATGTAGTACAAAGCACCCCACGATTTTACCACAATAACGTTATTTTCTCGTTAATCATTTTATTCTTATATTAAGAATTATTATTATTATTTTTTTTAGTTCAATTCACTATAAAAGCGTTTTTTTAAAACTATAATTTATTTTTCATTTTTTGTTCAATCTACAATAAAAGCCTATTTTTTTTTTAAGCTTTTAAAGCTATCTATTCTTTGTTGAATTTATCTTTGAATTTGATGTATGGAGCCGGAATTATAGGTGGCTGCTGGAATTAGTCTTGCTCTTCAATGAATATTAAATAATGGGTCTGAAGGATATTTATTCTCTCCGTTTAAGAAGCCTCGGATGAGACCCGTACCGTTGTATTTCAAAGAGTCCGTCTTTATAGGTACAGGTCTAACTAATAAAAGTGCGTTAAGAAGAAATATTAAATGTCAGTCGTATTATATATCACCTTTTAAACATATTGCTATAATGTTAATTCGTATCGTCACTTCTAAACGTATTGATTTATCAAAATAAAAAATATTTAGCAGTTCGAGCATAAATTTATCACCTTTTAAACGTATTGCTATAATGTTGATTCGTACCATCACTTATAAACGTATATTGCATTATAAAAATAAAAAAATATTTAGCAGTAACCGGTATAGTGGTTAGCGATGCTGACTGCGGTGCCGTAGGGACTGGGTTCGAATCCCGGAGAAGACATGGATGTTTTAAATGTATAGTGCCTTTGCGGCATGGGGGTACTCTAAATAGCCGTCGAGCCGCAAGTCCTCTCGTGTGGTTGGTGGAAGGGGCAGAGAGGTGGGAGGCCCCTGACTACCCCCAGGGTTTTCTCCCTCTAAATCGGGGTGGAACCGAGCCAAATCGTACTGTCACCTTGAGACATAGCCATCCTGTGATGACTATGTCTGAGGTGATTCGCGTAAGCTAGAGGTGTGGGATTATCTAAATGATGAGACATTATGTAATTCTTAACACAACTTTTATTAAGAATAACTTAAATTACTTAATTCTAAATAACAACCTTCTTAAAGTGAGAGTTAACCTACAATTAAACCTTATATTCAAGTCAGATCGCACAACTAGAACACTTATCTTAATTATATTTAACTAACTGTCTAATCTAACTTCCTATACAAAATATTACCTTTTATAGAGTCACCTTCCTTCCTAGGTTGAAGTAATTCCTATTATGTTAATTGTAGGAGAGATCACACGAGCTTTCTTAATCCTTCTTATTATTAATGGTGATGAGCGTATCCTTTTTCCAGAGCTGTAGGACGTCTAACCTTTATTCCTAACAATTCCGCACTAAGTTATCTCTAGGCTTGCCGTTATATCTCACCAAACTTTCTATCCTTTTAAAGTATATCTCATTTGCATATTCGATCCGTTTCTCTTCTTGGTATTGGGTTGGAAAGGTTTTGCCATTAATCGTGGCCGTCAAAGAACTTAGGAGTTATGTTAGAAGAAGAACGCGAGAGACGTCACAACCTGCTGGGTGCTTAAAGCTAAGGCTAACGACAGGCGTAAAAATTCTAGCTCTTAGCCGCGATGAATTTCACGGGCCTCTCGATCTGACTTCGTCAGGCAGGTGGCATTAGTCACACACAACATAAATTATTTTATTAACATGCACGAGTCTTTTTTTTTTATTTCCATTTTCAGAAAAACCAGGCTTACATTACGGTAAAAATTGATAACTCACCCAGCCTACCCTTTCTCACATACAAAACATTTATTTTTGTTTTATTTGTATTAACCACAAGCCTATTCGCGGTTTTAGTGTTGCACTTTAAGTGCACCTTTTAGTCTCCAAATTTGGAAACGGCATATGGATTTTGTCGCCAAATCTGAAAATGGTTTATGCGATAAGTCGCCAAATCTGAAGTGGTAGACGGAATTAATTGCCAAATCTATTAATCGTATTCCTAATTATCCTGATTAGGACAATGGAACAAAATTATGAAATTATTTTATTGTGATAGGTCCTTGATAAGTGTGCAAAATTTCGAATTAATCTGACCTTTTAAAGTGGGTAAAAATCGAGTTCAATGATTCCGTTACATACAAGTGAAACTTATAAAAGCGTGTTAAATGAAGAGCACCTTAATAATAGTTATGAAGAAAACGTAGAGAAATTGCCTTATTAATGCAATTTTAGTGGTTACTATTATTAATAATTAAAATTTAATTTTTTAACTCATAAGATTCACAAAGAGGAATATTAATGACACTCAAAAGTAGGGGCACTCTAATAAATCCAATAATTTGAATTTAATTGAAACAGTGCTTAGCTGTCCTGGATTTTATAAACAATAACGCAAGTGTATGATTATGTGTACTTTTATTTCAAACAACACGATTCAATATTGAACTTAGCAACATACTTCTTTTATTATGGTTTCATTATTTAAAAAATATTGGGCTTTTATAATGTTTCATTAATGAGCAATGTGCATCTACTATAAGAGACCCTTTCCCGGCTGTTCTCGAGCTGAACTTGAGCAAGCGAAACGTACCATCTTGTCTCAATCCGGCGGTGCGTTGTAAAAATTTACACTGGGCAATCGGTCTTTCCAGAATTATTTAAAATGTGCTTTTTATGGTTTCGAATAAATGAAAATTACCACTCGGTGGAATTTTCTGCAAACAGAGGACGTCCTTCTGTTGAGCACCCTTTTCATCCTTGTCTGAAAGTCATTTTGTTGACTACATTCCCCCAACAGAGAAAAAACTAATTCGACACGACAGTGTATTATTTGCTACTCAAAGAGAGACAGTAAAGGGAAGAAGGTAAGAAAAGAAACAAGATTCTATTGTCCAGATTGCGATGTTGGGTTATGTACAGCATCGTGTTTTCGAATTAATCATACTCGATCAAATTTTGATAAATAATTTCATAATCACATATCCAAAAGATGTAAATAAAATTTGTAATTCAAAGAAAAAGCTAGGTATTCTAAGCTTTATATTTATAGTTAGTGTGAATTTACTCTGAAGTACAAAGATTTCTGCCATACACAAAGAAAACTTTTCAGGTTAAGTATTCATGAAATATTTAAATAGATTTTTTCTCAATAGGCTCATGATTTAAATATTTTTTTTTTACATTAATTTTTAGAAATTTTTTATACGAATGATGCTAATGTGTTTCAAAAGATATGTATGTTTGAAAGTATGCATTAAAAAAATTTATCTATTTTGATCCATAATCCAGAAATAAAATGAGCTGGAAGGGGTGAACCTATTGTGATCACTACTGTTATTACAGTAGATTAAATTACTAATTTGTTTAGCTACTTGAGGCATACGATTAGTATATATGAAATGCATTAAAAAATAACCGATCACAATTTTTTAAGCGTAATCAAATGAAGTTAGTCGTAGTTTATTGCATGCATATAAGAAATCCTTATGCACATGCGTTTTTTCCCCGGTCTGCAGAAGCCATCAGAGTCACCAACGAAATGTCGAGGAGTAATGAAATATTACTAAGAGAAGTAGTATTTTTTTTTCAAAAGAAATCAAAATGACTGAAATCTTGTTGTTGCTCATGCCACCTGCCCGACATAGTCAGATCGAGGTCCACGAAATTCATCGAGGCAATGGGCTAGATGTACGCCTGTCGTTGGCTTTTAGCACCATACAGGTGACAGGACGATTTAGCTCGGAGAAATTCCTGAAGGAACGATAGATGGCGACACCACCTATCTCCACCTCCACAATTTAGGCATGGAACTGAATTGGAGGGAAATTTTCTCCAGTTCCCTGCACTCGTGATTCATCCCACAAGACTTTCGGACCCACTAATTTAACGAGCACGTGCTCCGCGTGTACTCGGAGGGTATTTGGCGGTACGGGCATCGAACCCAGGCCTTCCGCTCCGGGGAGTCCGATGCTCTAACCACCAGGCTACCCACACTGAAAGCTTGAATAGTGTTATCGGATTAAATTTTGTGTAAAGCTTGACGATTCTCACGGACTGGAAAGACTAGGAAAGCACAAAAGAAAAATTAAAAGCTCCAAAAGGGAACTGGTTTTAGTCCGTAAAGTGCATCATGCAGAATGAAATTTACAAACTGCATGGCGTCTTAAAAAAGGCGCTGTAGCGCTGTTTCTAAAGGTAACAGAGTCGCAGGAAAAAATAAATGACAATTAGGGATTGTAATATTGGATCAAAAGTTCAATACTGGTATTCGGTATTTTTCAGATCTTAATGCCGGGATACCGGTTTTAATACCGGGGTAGTAGATGTCTTAGGAAAAGAAAGAAAATACCGATGTTTCTTTGTTTTATTTGCCACTTTTATTAGAGAGAGTAAATATCACAACAAATTAATTTGTAATTTTTAAATTATAACAGTATATAAAGAATCACAAAAAAGTAAAGGGACATATTATTTATTTAAATCACAAAAATAAGTGTAAATATCACTATTCAGTCTTTTGTTCTATTACAAATTTTTGAAATGTGACCTTAAAAATCATAGTGCATCAACTGTACAGACATTAAGGCTGGAACGTAATTATGTTCAAAAATTTCCAGCTGTCGAGAACGCTCTTTCGGTATCTACGTTAGCTGGTGGTATTGTTAGCAATACGCGATATACTTTTTCCAAGCATATTTACCTCTAAACCTCTCATCTTCAAATAAATCTATTTCTCGTCGGATGGCTTTAGATACAGTTGATTTCTATATTGTATTTTGGTTTGTTGAAATGTCTTTAGTTATCACTTATTCTGATTTTTGTTCAAGAGACAATTCCTTTTCACTATTGACATCAGTGTCATAATCATCTTCGATGACTGTGCCGAATTCTTCTGAATGTGGATAAGGTATGTGAGTAAAAAAATTTTGAAAAATTTACTGTGAGCTTGATCAAATCTGAATTGGTTAGTCTCTTTTCTTCTTTTTCATTTCCATATATAAAATCATAGCGATATGAAAAAATGAATATGAGATATGCAAACACAATGTGAATAACAAACTTTCCAATTTTAAAAATATCGAAATATTACGCACTTCCTTCACAACTACAACCTTGTTTTCACAGATAAAAAGATCAGATTACGAATTATGGCCGTGTGCAGTATCATTTAGACCTAAGACACAAAAACAAAAACGTATATTATTTTGCTAGGTAGGCGATCTCTGCACATTGTGGAGACAATTTAAGTTTCAAGTAAATACCGAAAGACCGGTATTTAAGCATGTGAATACCGGTGTTACAAAATTATACAAATGGCTCCAAATATCGGTATTCGGTATATCGGTACTGCAATCCCTAATGGCAATCTAAGAGAACTGCTTTGAAAGAACATAGAGTACAATAATTGTAGCTGAATACGAGTAGCAATTTTTTTGAATAAAGTTCGGATATTTTGTAACACATTTGTTTAAATTTAATTAACTTTTAAAATTTTATAGTTTGACATAAATTTAATTCTGTTCTAATATTTAGACAAACATATCTCTTGAATAGTTAAACCATAATTTTAAAATTTTACTCAAATTTATACTTTGGCTGCATAATCATATATATATACATTTTATATACTAAGCAAAACAAAATAAACTTTCAACTTATAAATTTGCTGTATACTTATACAAACTCGAAATGAAATAATGTTAGATCAACGGAAAAAGACAATCGAAACTTTAATATTTCAAATAGAATCTTTTCTTCGCCTTGTTTCCAAATTGTAACACAATTTCACACACATATGTCTTTCTAGTTATAAAAATATTTTCTTCAAAATCTGCATGATTTTCGTTTACTTAGAATGATTATCTTGTGTCTTTTAAAAGGGCAAAAAAAAAAATATTTGGGGGATGCACACACAGTATATATACTTCCCCCATTCAAGTTAATAAAAACTTATGTAATAAATCACTGATCCTTCCATCGCGTCCCAAACATTTATTAGACCCCTGTTCGAATGGTGCAAAAGTCCACTTATCCACGCAAGAATACCCTCCAACTTCTGTCCAGTGGACTCCTGCCAGCGATCCATCGTCTCTAAAAGAATGATGACGTATAATTTGGGTCACCAATATCCGCCGTTCGAACTGTGGATGTCAAATGACAGAAAAAAGGCCATTAGAAATTGCTGTTTGGCAAAAGGTTAATGCGCTAACAAATATGTCTGCCGGAATTAAATCCTTTTTTTTTTTCCTTGCTTGTCCGAATGGATCTTTTTATCAAGAAATCTACTAAATAACGAAGTTTAGAGAACTTGTGATGCTTTTTAACTCTGATGAAGTCACGTGTTTAGAAATGAGTGAGTGTGATCGAGAGTGCAGGTTGACTTCATAGCTCAATACACGATTGTATTTTTATTCACTTAAACATATATATAATATAAACGTATTTTGATAACTAATAACAGTCTTTGTAGTTTACTCAGAGCAATTGAATTTCGAAACATGTTTTTTTTAAACATGTTTAGCAATTTGAAAACATGTTTTTCATTAGTAAAAATGAACATTATGTCATATTTGAATACTTTAGAAAGAATAAATTACTAATCAAATATTCTACTGTAATTAGCATTGTTTGGCTTAAGAAGATTCATTAAATTTCTAAAGCTAATGGAAATAGTTTCTTGTAAATATCAAAACATGTCCATTAAGTGATATTGGAACTTTTTTCGGAGATTTTCGGAATCCATCGTTAAGTAGTAATGATAAAATTGTCCAAACGTAAGAAACAGAGACAAGTATCCCAAAAAAATTTATCTACGATTTCATTATCCCAATTAAATTCTCAACTGGTCAGTAATGCAACAAATACTAAGGCAAAATGGGATTTCAACTGCATAAACACAATTTTGTAACAACTATTTTTTTTATTTAATTAAAGATACGGAAACGCTAATTTTTTCAAAGCGAATAAATTTATTGAAACTAATATATTTCAATATATAAGAGAAAAATGATTCACTCATTCATTAACTCACTCATCATGATCTAAAACAGGGGTGTCCAATCCAAATGACCTTTCGGGCCACTTTGGAAAAGCATTATAATCTCGCGGGCCGCACATAAAAATATGTACATTTATATCAGATTTGGAAACAAAACATTTATTGGAGTGAAAATTTAAAACAAAATGAATTATTATTTTTGTTTTCTATATTTTTCATGTATACAAACATATATAAAATAATAATGTTTTTATAATATAATAATAAAATGATCAAATAATGTTTAAAATATTACAGTTGCCATTTTCTTGAAAATTAAGGAGTTCCTTTTTAATTGTTCTTCCGTTACTCATTGTTGAAATTTCATTGTGCTGTCATTCTCAAACGATTAAGTATACATTGACTTTTATCTTAACCATCCTGAATAATTTTTTTTAACTTTAAGAAAACATCTCTGACTGCCTCTTGCTTTTTGGGCACTCCAAACAGAAAAGGAGGTGGAGAAATGAAAGTCGCACACACTGAGAATCATGTACCATCCATAGTGAAGGATATGCATAATTCAATTCGGAATTTATTAAAAAAAGTAATTTATTATAGCAAAATCAAACGTAACTGTTTGATAAAATATAAATCTATTTTAATCTAAAGAACGTTTCTGTTATCAAAAAGGATTTATTTTAAAACAAGAACAGTTAACAGGTAAATACATTATAGACCTTTAAATAAATTTCAAAATGAAATAATTTTAAAAACCTAATATTTAAAAAAATTTAAAAAGAGTTGGCGGGCTGCAACTTACGTACTGGCGGGCCACATGCTGCCCGCGTGTTGGACACCCCTGATCTAAAAGACCTACAGATTCAAAAATTGTAGGTTGGTATTTTTTTTTCTTGAGTATAGATCCGTAAAGGAGGGGGGCTTAAGAAGATGATCTCCTGAGGGGAGGAATGAGGGGGCATTGTAGACAAAAAATTCTTGCTTTTGTTCTATTAGACCTACAGACTTGAAATTTGTCAGACATGCTCCTTTTGTAGTGTAAAGATCTGCTAAGAACGAGTTTTATGGAGGTCATCCCACAGAGAGGGAGTTACGAGGATGTGAAAGATGTATATATATCTCCATTTTAAAAATTAACGTTCTGTCATTTTTAAATAAAGACCTATAAGAATATTTTTGAATACATTTGAAAGCTTAATGCTCGACTTTAGATATCAATAACTTAAAAAACAACGTATGGTCATACACCATCATGAAATACCAGAGAAGTGAGTGAATAATGACTAGCATAATATATTGCACTAAAAGACGATTAATAAAAAATATATAATTAATCTACGAAGCGATATCTTGAGAAAGTAATGATTAATTGAAATTCCCTACAATTTGTATAATCAAAAAAGAAGAGCCATACACGAGGTTGATTGGGTTTGAACCCATTAGTCAGTGAGAAAGTGATTCTGGAGAAATTTATCCCCATTATATATCTTGCATTTCTCATCACTTAATTTAGGCCATTAAGATAAAAAAAATTAATAGCTCCTGATGGTAACATGAGGTTTCGATGGTGTGGTGATTTAAATATGATCTTCGTACTTGCTCCCCCTCCCCCTCCTCATGCTGAAATAGAATCGTGAAAGGATCGAATCCTGTTTCAGCCGAAGAACATATATACAGAAAAATGTGGTGATATATTGCAATACTTTAAACCAGCAATACTCAACCTGCGGCCCACCAAGTCTTTTTAAGTCATGGATCAGTAAATTTTTGATTTGTCACAAAAATGCCGTATTTAAAAAATACCAAAAAACAGGAATCATTCAATGACACTTTTCCCTCAAAGATATCTTTCAAGAGGTGATAAATAGGCTTTGTTGAATAATCTTTGCAAGAGCAACAAAGTGTTTTGTCAGTGGTAATATCAGAGTGGTAACAAAAACATCCTATGAAGTTTGTTATATTATTGGTAATCATATGAAACCGTTTATTGATGCAGAAATTGTGCAGGATTGTTTCTTAAATGCTTCTAATTTAGTGTTAATTAATTAGTGATAAAAATAAAATATATAAAAAATAATAATTCAAAAAACGCAAAACAGGAGTTATAATATTTTGATCAATTTTCCACATTTTAAAT
>BMAV01015411.1:311439-323053 GCA_019973955.1 Trichonephila inaurata madagascariensis | reverse complement strand
TATACGAATGTGAATCAAAAAGTTTCAAGCAACTTAGACAAAACTTAATGGTAATCTTTAATAAACCCTATGTACGTAGGCTGTTCAATAAGTAATACGACTAATTTTACTGCAGCAAAACCACTCATCGGAATGTTAATTTCTGTGGCACAAAAAAAGTTTGTTGTCTGTATTAACAAAAAATACCGATTGATGGCGAATACAGACTCATATTCTTGAGTATCACATAATCGAACTAAAGCGTGTTTGTGGGTACCTACGAGACGCGGCCAGTATTCGAAATGGAAGCAAAAATCTGCAAAAATTGTCATCGGAGACCTTTAATATGATACGATATGATGAAAGACTGGTACAAGAAGGCAACAATATCTTAAAACGCTTTATGACATAAGTCGAAGCTTGGTTGTGTTACTATGATCCAACCATAAAGCAACAAAGTAGTGAATGGAAACATCCATCTTCACCTACTCCAAAGAAAGCAAAAACTGTGAACTCTATGACAATATTTTTTTTATTATGAAGGAATTGTGTATCAACACGCTGTTGAACCCGGTACTACTGTAAACGACTCGTACTACGCGAATGTCTTGCGAACAGTGGTACAGCACATTAAAAGGAAACGTCCATTGCTTTGAAATGGCTTCCTATTGCACCATGACAATGCCCAACCACATATTGCTAGCTGCGTACTGGTGTTTCGCAGCGGAACAACGTAGAGATTTTACCACACCCTCCATACAGTCCTGATATCACTTCATGTGATTTCTGGCTGTTTCCTCAACTTAAGAAACCATTACGAGGCAAACGTTTTGCAAGCAACAAAGCACGAGTAAAGGCTGCGGAGGCAGTTTTGAAACAGCTTTCACAAAACGGACTTTAAGTGAACAGAACTTTGGGATAAATGCATTACGTGCCACGAATTTTGAAAAACACCATGTAAATGATAACGATTAAAGGTATTCTGTTTTTTGTTTGTTTGTTTTTTAATGTAATTTTAGTCTTATTACTTATTGAACAGCTCTCGTATAAATTGAAAAGATAAGAAAATGTTTTACACATTATTTTATGATGTTATATCAACAGGAACACATAAAAATGCCTTAAATTAAAATAAACAAGTAAAATACAAAAAATTACACATTAGTGAGCTTAATTATCTCGAAACATGAATACGAGCTTTACAGTAATACTTTGTTCTGATTATGATGCTGTTCGATGAAATGCATGCAATACGCATCACGTACAGCAGTTATAAATCCATGTAGAGTTTGAGATGGATATTACAAAACTTACTACTACTTGAAAGACATGCCAGACTACACTAGATCATTAAATTGTGCCGAATGAAAAACTCTATTAGAACTTGTATTTTGATCAAGAATACTATGTCGGGTAGGGATGTTCAAAATCTTGGGACTCCACGATGTCATACTGATACATAATGGAGGGTCACGGCGATCGAAAGTTTAAGAACCCTTGATTTACAACATATTTATATAAAGTAAAATGGCAAAGCCACTCTTTCTCATATTGTTACTCAATGTCGCTTACTTTTATTTGCAACATGACCAAATTTCAAGTAATTCAAACATTTTCTTACCATGAAATTACAAGTTTATTTTGATTTTTCAACTTCTTGCTTAACACTAAACATACCATAACGGGTCAAATAGCCCATTTTGAACTTTTGTATTGAAAATGCACGCATCATCTTATTGCTTTTGCACATTTGACAATCCACAGTTATTATGCTACTTTTTTTTTGTTTGTTTTGTTTATTTTGAGTAATACTTGTCGTTTACCGTTATCTACCACAACAGGTCATTTGACTCGAAGAGCATCTTTTGTTTTAAAAGCTTATCGAGTCATATTGCTTATCGTATTGTAGTCGGTAAGTTGCACGTTTCTGCAGAGACTGTTGCGTACAGTAATTCATTCAAAATAGCTGAGAATAATTTCAAGAAAAGTCTAAGTTCTAAGTCTTGCAGATGGCTTCTCCAAGTTGTTTTCAATATCCTTGATTTAGCTGGCATAAATGCCTGGATTTTGTACAAGCAAAACGACCGGAAAAACATCTCAAGACAAGATTTTTTACTCAAGCTAGCAGTAGAACTTGGCGCCGATTTTCGAGAAGCCCGTGAACAACCAAAACAAAGAAAAAATACGAAAGGATCGTTGCCTAAGTCTACTACAGATGCTTATCAACGTAAAAGATGTCAAATAGGATACTGTAAAAAAGATAAAAACAACTAAATTTGATGTAAATTTAAAAAATATGTTTGAGGAAAATGTACGATGGACACACTTATATGTAAAAAATGCGATGAGCAATGAATTAAAAATTCTAATTTTTTGCTTTTGTAATATAAATGGTAAATTTACTATTTTGTTTTATTATAATAAATTTATAATTTTTATTTTTATTTCCTTTCTAACATCCATATTTCATACATTCAAGCAAAAAACATAAAGCCGGGTCATTTGACCCGCTATGGTAGTAATAGGTATCCATTGGTATGATTAGTGTTAACCTATTTAAACTAGGGTAGAATTGTATTTTTATAACCTCTCAAAGCATCACATAAACTATTTTCTTACCCTCCTTATCAATAATAAACGAAAAAATAGCAATTCGCTGCAGTTAGTATGACGAGTGATTGACTTGTTAGACTGACTTGTTGATTGGACTCAATTGTTTCTGTTACCGCAGCATTTGAAACTTAAAAAGCTAGATTTATACAAAGAATTTCTATCTTGGTCACTTGTGTAACCATTATCAGATTGAAAGTGACACGCGTTTGTGGTAGTATCATGTCTTGAGATTTGACAAAACACTACGCAAGACTTTTCAGGTTCAGTTCGACTTTACTTGAGACGATTTCGCTGTATCATTGTACAAAAAAATAGTCGTTATCATAATCTTCATTCTGAAAAGTACAGTGATTATAATTTTGGAAGAGTTAGTCCACTCACCTGAATCTTAATTCAAAACCACATTTAAGAAGAGCTGCAGGTTAAATTTCTTGTCTAAAATAAGTATTTATGAACGCAATGAATATCCAGTAGCGTAACGTACACCCCCGCATTGCGGGGGGCCCAAGGCCTGACTGACGCCAAGTACGTACCCTTTGTAATATCCGGCTTGGAGCACAAAACCTGACTTTGAAGGGGGGGCCCTAATATTCTCCGTTACGCCACTATGAATATCATTTATAGAGAACGAACGTATTATACCATGGACCCAATTTTCCAATTCAAAAAAATATCACCAAATGCTGTGTCTTCATCATTACTGTGTTTGTACATGCAAGGGAACAATTTCCAGAGACTGCATATCACGGTAATTGATTTGATTAAAAAGATCATCGGTGTTGTATGTAAATACCATTTATTGCTTTCTTCTTTCATATTTCATTTAATTATAAATGGTAATTTTTTCCGCCATATATTTATGAAAATTGTGTTTCAAGTTCATTATTTTTTCATACTAAAATTACCTAATTTATCATAGCATACATATATACGCGTATCGAAAGTTTGATTATTTTTATTTACAAATGTCTCAAATAAAATTCGTGGGAATAAAGCACGATCATGAGATTTAATTTGGCAGTTTATCTGTTAAAACAAAAAATTTATTTTTGATTGTTTTAACATCTATGAACTTACCAATCTGCAGCCCCATTAGATAAAAAAAATTGTTTGGACTTGATTCAATATTATTTCACTGGAATTTAATTATTTTAAGGAAAATTGTTTCAATCGCTTATATCTGTAAGCATATTCAAAAATCACGTGCATCAACCAGTCTGTAAGAAATAATACAGAAACAAAAATATTAATTTTACACATAAAAACTACATATTTAAACAACTAATTTTATTTCAGTTTACCGCTGTAATTAATATATTCAAAAAGACAAATGATCTTCAGGTACAAGTTCATTCAGATAAAAATAGTCAATTAATACTATGTATCTAGATCGCTAAATTTAGGGATGGTGAGCATCAATAAAATATCATTTGCATCCCAGTCTTTGAATAATCCATGACAAATGAGATTACTTCTGTTGATAGATGAATATCTGACATTATTATCCTTTAATCACGTAACGGTATCATTTCTCTTAGCAATTGTTTTCATTTATTTGTCTTTGCCCATTTCGAGATGTTGCAATTTGTATCACTGCATGGCAAAAAGTGTTACATTTCTCACAAAGTTGCTTTTGTTTTCTGTATTATTACGTAAAACACGCATACAAAAAGTGCACAAGACTTTTACCTAGATTAAACTCTACACAAAAAAATCATCTTTTTCGTTCCAAGTACATATTAGCAGGAGATAAACTTATTTATGTCAAAAGAGAAAAGTTTTATTCTCTGGATAAATCTCCAAATCCATAAAATTCTCAGATGTTAGACAATAAAACAATCGTATCAAGAACACATGATTGCACAACCACTTTCAATGGAGTCTGGATATTGACATTTATGGACTAACCTGTTCCATGTAGCATATAATGTACCAAAAAGTTCTATTTCTGTATATATTTATTTGCGTGGAAATTTGATAGTTACTCTTAGAATATCACGTCGTTTTGAGAATCTTCCTTATATTTATTTCAATGATATACATATATGTCTACAACACATTTTTAATGCGTACTTTTTACCATTCACTGCATCGTTCGAGATTTGATGTTTGGACTTATGCAATTTTAGTATGTCTGTTTTTCTGAGCTCTTAAGATAATGTTTTCACAAGTATTCTGCAAAACATTATTAGAAAAATTACCTCTTTTCGTCCTCTGTACTTGAAAGTTATTTCTTTGATTTTAAAATAAAGTTTGAAAAAAAAAATAACTGTAAAAAGGAGAGTTTTGTTTTTACAAAAATATTTTAAATATTTTTAACACTCTTAAAAACATTTCAATACACGTTGGGCAAATTTTCGATTCAAAAACTAGAATCAGCCATCTATAACACGATATTAAAAGAACTTTGACTCTTTATAAATCTATTAATTTCTTCTATCTTAAAATCCAATTCAGTCGAAACCTGATGCAGCTGTTTCCAAAAAGCATTTAGTAAACAGCTACTGTAACTACTCGAAACAGCAACCTTCAGTTATACTGAATGAAGATCAACAGCTAAGAAGGCCTAGTGAACGTTCTAGACTACATTTGGCATGCTTCGCACTCAGTATAGTGCTCCCTCGCTGAATTGTTATTGGCAGCTCCGTAAATAAAATGCACGTAGAGCTTTTAGTAAACGTTTTTCGGTGCTTCGTTTTCACATACATTACAAATTGATGCCAGTTTTGTGGATAAACTTCTCAAAGCTAGGGTTGACATGTAGAAGTTTGTCCCCAAATGACATTTACATGCAAAGTGTTTTTTGTCTACTCGTAGTAACTCACTGGGGATTAATGACGTTTGTCGAGAAGGTGTTTCAAAATGCAATAGCGTCATTACATTTTATTCCTAATCGTACATCCTGTGGTGACAATTTTGTGTTTTGGAGTGTACCTCCATCTTTTGTGAAGTTTGCATAACGTCATTTTCAAAACATCCTGCACGTCTTAAAGATGTTCAGAGAAAACAATTTATTTACTATACAAAATAATTCAAACAATAAAAAGACTTGATAAAAAGTACAAGCTTAAATTACACAGTTATTGAAATAGTTATTACATAAATGCTAATTTTTCATAAAAAGTTTATTGTAACATGATTCATTATTTCTGTCCTGAAAAGCAAGTTAAATGTCTTAAGTGCGCAGTGGCTATAACGTCTAGCCACAACCCAGGAAAAAAAACCTTGATAAGATTTTTTTTTTTTGACTAAATAATATTTATAGAGGATGAGAACATTGCATTTATCAGGTACTTTATTACAGCAAAGTGTATTTTAGCCCGCTAAAGGGTTAACTGAGAAAAAATGTGATCCATATCAGCTTCTTTATATAAATCCCTTTAGCATAAAATAATATTTTAAGAATTCATTAAAGATATAAGGAATTAACTCACGATTTTTTTAAAACTTTAAATAAGTTTATTAAGCAGTAGAGTAGAATTCTTGAAAGAAGAGAAAAACGATACCATAATATATTTCTCTATTAATTATAAGAGTAGAAAATTCGTTATCAGATTAGCTATTACTGAGAATACAAATTATGAGTTTTTTTCCCCACAAGCCTGATTTTACAGATCTTTTAAAAATAATTCCCAGGACTTTTAGTTAGATGTCCTTGCTTAACATATGGAGTCCATATTTTAAGCAAATCACTCATTTTTATCAAATCTCTTCATCTATTCCTTTATGACTATTGGCTTGTTTAAGTATTCATTAATCACATTTAACTTTATGTTTGTATAAATACCTTAAAGTACTTGTTTTTACGCATCGAAAGCAACAATTAATCGATAGAGGACACGTCCTTCAACAAAATGATAACACCAGAATTTATTAGAAATACCACTCTGGAAGTGAGAATAAAGCGGAGGTAGATTTCGATAAGTTACCATTCGTGGCATTAATTGAAGAAGCTGTCACAATAACATCGTTACTCCTTGTAATAATTATTCATTGGCGTACGCATCTGACAGCTTAATGTAGTGCCCAATTAAACAAGGCGATTACTCCTCTATCTAGACGCACAAGCTTCAATCCCTCATTATTAGATGAGAGTGCAACAGCGTTAAAAACGTCACTTCATGACATGTAGAACAAAAATAAGTCCTTGCTAGATATTTAGAATCTATATTTATACATGTTGATAAAGTATAGAAATATGGGTGTTGTAAATGTAGCTTATATCTAGATTAGAATAAAGAAATGGCCAGGGGGAAATATTTTATTTATGGGGTCTCAGGAGTGTTAATTTTGTCTCAAGGGGTGAAAATGTAAACAATTTTCAAACAGGCATAATTCTCTTAAATTTAAATTTAATCAATCGAATCTTTTACACATTATTTGCAAAGGATTATGGTTTCAAAACGGTACAAAATGTTTGAAATATAATCATAATTTTTAAAATTATAAGCATATGAAAATAAGAAATAATTTATTGTTGTTGTTACTAATGCCACCTGCCTTACGAGGTCAGATCGAGGCCCACGAAATTCATTGCGACTAAAGGCTAGATTTTTACGCCTGTCGTTAGCCTTAGCTTTCAGCACCATGCAGGTGACAGTACAATTTTTCTCGGTTCCACCCCAATTTGTACTTTTTTGAAACCATAATCCTTTGTAAATAATGTGTAAAAGATTGAACTACTTAATTTAAATTTAAAAGAATTATGCCTGTTTGAAAATTGTTTATATTTTCACCCCTGGAGGAAATATTAACACGCCTGAGACCACTTGTAGGACGGGAAAATATTTACGGAGAAAATCTGAAAGAGCCTTAGTTTATATTTCTCAGAAATTTTCATTTATTTATGTCTCTTTTCTTGTTTTTGTTATTTAACCCGTCCTTGCCATCCGTATATTCGTATAAAAGCATTAAAACTGCTTTAATGATGAGCTTTGCGTTTATCTATCAGTTATGAATCGTTCTGTATATATAACAGCAGAGACTCGAAGATTTCATATATGTTAAGATAAGTGCCTGTGTAGTAAATTAAAAGTCCAAAGTCCTCGTTTCAAAACGATTTTGCAATTCAATTGCTTGTTAAACAGACGGGCATTCAAAACTTGTACAGGAAAGAGCAAATTAATCTTAAGAAAATATTCTAATTATTAACACATTGAGTTACTTCAAAACCAGTTGCGTAAAGTACACCACCGAAACTCCGGTACTGCGGAGGGGGCAGGGATTCTAGGGGGCCCAAGGCCTGACTTACGCCAAGTAAGTATTAGAGCTTGGCGGTCCCAAACCTGACTTTGCAGTGAGCCCTAATATTCTTCGTTACGCCACTGTTCAAAACATTCTTGGAACACATATGTGTGTGGGGGGGGGAGAATCTCTGTGTGTGTGTGTATACGTATATATGCATATAACTGATAGACTAAATTACAGAGCAACATGTTAACACAAAAATATACGGTTAGTTTTAATGATTGACGCAACCAATCGCGTAGCTAGTCCCAAGTGAGCCCTGTATCAATAATATCTTGGGGGTCCCTTTTTCGGATTCTTTAAAATTTCACGATTTTTTATTTACATATGTTGGGACCCTGTAGCTTGGGGACCCCGTATCATTGATACGGCTGATGCAGCGTATCAATGATACGCTGCATCAGCTGAATTTTTTTCTTGCAGCAATAGTTAATCAAAGTATTAAAGAAATTAGCCAACTTCAGCTTTTTTTTTCTTGCAGTTATAGAGGAAATTTATGATTTTTTTTTTTCATTTGCCATTTATAAAAATCAAGTAATAAAATTAATTTATTCGTTGTTTATTTTTTTACAATTTTATAAATATTGTTTTTAAGTTTAAAAAGTCTTGCGGGTTCGACCCCGGCCCAAATCGATGGATTTTTATAATGTAGAAAATCGGCAGCGGCCATGTCGTATGATTATACGGCATGTAAAAGATCCCTAGGGGGTGCCCTAGTCAAAACTAAGTCCTAGTACAGGTTCGCATCGTCAGAGCTGAGTTACCTCCCTCTAGGAGGAAACTGGGCGTCAAAATTACCTACGGTGATTGGTATCCGCCTATATGGCGCCGCACTAAAAAGAGATACCTGCTTTCGGTGAATGTACTACGAAGATTGATGAACACTGTTAATAACTGTTCATAATCTGCCATTAGAAATAAAAAAAAGTTTTAAAAGTCTTCTAAAATATATTCAGTTTATGATACTGCTTTATTTATTAGATAACTGGGAACATATGTTAATATAAAATTGAAAATCTGAACTGTTGAGTTTTAATTTTTATTTTATAGCTCAACCCGAAAAACGACATAAATATTTAAAAAATATTATCTTTAAGAATTTTTTTTAAAAAAAATAGGTAGAAAAATTCAGACTTAAATTTATATTATTTGACTTTTATTAATGCATTTATGAAAGAAGCCAAAAAATTCTTCGACTCTGTCTTGAACAGAAAAAAATCGCCTTAAGGACAAACATTTGCATCGACAAAAATGAAAGTTTCCGAAAGACACATTTAAATTTTGTAAAGGCACAGGTTTTGAGACTTAAAGCCCTACAAAACTTCAGATATCTTTGTAAGTAATTTTGCATAAAATTTAACACATTTGGGGCCAAACTCTGCATGAGAATGAAAAAAAAAATTGAAAAAAAAAAATGTTTTTTTTTGCGTAGAGAAATAAGTTTGGAGTAGCAGTTCTAAACGTATACAAAAATGCATCAAGAAATAAACAGGTACCTTTTTTCAACCATATAAATTCAAAGTATTTTCAGTTTCAGAGGGAATATAACAGCTAACTCCTACATAAATTGATAAGACTATGCAAGTTGCAAATAAATAGTTCTCGAAGCGTGTTAATATTCGTCATATTCAGCTACATAAAAGATACAAAAGTAATTGATAAGAATTCTCTTTATTTATGTGTATATTGTTATGTAGATCCGACGGTTCGTGGATTTTATGCAGAACAATCACAAAGAAAATAAACAGTTCTTCAAGAGCGATGCGAATTTATTAACAAAAATCCAATCCCTTAAATACAGGATTCAGCAGCGATATTCACAGAGTAAATCTCCGAAGGTCTTCACACCTTCAACAGCAATCAAACACAATAATCGGTGTTTAAAAATACACGTAAGTCAAGATTATTCACAAGCACAGCAGAGCTAATCGCTAGTCAAAACAATCCTCACTACTCGCTGGCTTAATCCAGACTCCTCGCCGTCCCGGCGAGCATCTTATTTATAGGCGCGACAGAAACTTCCAGAAATATAGCCGCTCATGACATTGGTGGAGAGATCCACTACTTTCTAGAAGATTCCAGAGGGTTCCGAACTCGCCAACATTTTCACCAATGACGCCAAAAATGATGCCAACTTGGCTCTACCACCAATATTTCGCCAAGTTCTCATTGAATCGCCATTATAACGTAAGGGGCGACATTGCTTGTGAATGGTACAATTTTAACATGCAATAAATATAACACATAGAGTAATATAAATGCATTAAACACTCAAATTCAAATTATTTACACTATTTACACAAAATTCGTAACAATATAATCCAATCAATTTTCTCATGTATGGATTGTGTGTTAGCTACTTCAAACCTGAAAACGAAGTCCCTGGAAGTAATAGATTCCAATGGAACACAATAAAATCTCACTTATAACAAAAAGTTAATAAAAATAAGAGCGAATTTCAAACCCTAAATTCTCAACTGGTGTGGAGGGGAAGTTTATTGAGCAAATCCTCTAACAATCCTTCTTGTTTGCTGACTATAATTCATAAATGAATGTTTTAATGACCATCTGTGAAGCTGTGATAAATGTTAAGGGGCTAAATTCATGTGACGTCATGGTCACATGATAACTGCAGACAGGTGTTTCCAGCCGATCATAATTCAATTCATAAATTCATTTGACGTGAAATAAATGACGATAAACACGCAAGAAAATGAAACCTGGAGGATAGAGAATGCTTAAAAAAAATTAAGCAATGGGCTAAATTTCTGTGACGTCATAGTCACAGGATAACTACAAACACGTGTTTCCAACTTATCGGTTCACAAGTTTATGTGACGTCATAGTTACATGATAAATGCAATCACGTGTTTCCAATCAATCAATTTATGCGCTTCGCTGTTGACAACTTTTGCTGTTTGTAGAACTTTTCTCTTAAAATTTCATAATTGTCAACAATAATAATACTCGTAGGTTAACAGAATGCACTTGGTTTAAGAATACACGTATAATACATTTTTTTTTTTTTTAATTTTGAAAAACTCTGTCTTCTTAAAAGATTCTTAATATTTTTGAGCATCTTTACTCAATCATTAAATTCAAAATTTTAACTTAATTTTATAAGTACAAATAGTTTTGTGTTAGTTTTGAATTCAGTGATTACATGTGTTATATGACCTCTTCACCAATTTAGAGCATTAAACAAATCAAATCACAACTAGTGTAATATTTGTTTTTCATTTAGAAAAAAATTAATTAAAACAGATAAATAGAAGAAAACACAATAAATATTAATTATTGTGCCTTAAATATGAATGTGAATAAAAAAATTTTTTTTTGTCCAGGATTGTGATACAGGGATACATTGAAATATAACTTTCAACTACTGAGTATTACCTTCGAAAATTCTTTTTTCGCTTACCAAAAGAAGTGAAATGGGTTTCACCTATAAATCTTACTTATCCAAACTTAAACACAAGGAAATGATTTCAAACTAAAAGAAATTCCATTCTTTGTTGAAGCCTGAAATTTAGATTTACTCCTTATTTCAAAAATATCACCATGCTTTTAAGAAAAAACTTGGATTTTTTTTCCATTTAAATAAATATTTCAATTTTTGTCATAAGGTTTAAAAGTTTGGCTGTATATTTGCAAAAGGAATATTTAGGATTGTACTTAATGGAATAATAGTGGCGGGTTTCTTCCCAAATGTGTGAATTTTGTAAAATAGAACAAAATATAAAAACCGAAAAAAAAACTTTCTTTTAACAAAAAA
>BMAV01015411.1:282962-311339 GCA_019973955.1 Trichonephila inaurata madagascariensis | reverse complement strand
TATATATATATATATATATATATATATATATATATATATATATATAACCTTTTTTTTTAATGAAATATAAATAATAAAAAACGAGTGTCATTTATTGTAAGAAATCAAGCAATAAAACTTACGAAACATTTTTTCCATCTCTGTCATCCTTTTTCAGAAACTAAAAAAATAACAAAATTGTTAATATAGCAATGTTCAGGATTGTATGAAGTTCTACTAACAATAATAAGTAACACTCGAAAAAGTAAAATTTTTAAAAAATAATTTTGCATTTACATAATTATATAAAACCTACTTCTGTGTGTCTCAAATTCCACAAAAAGCAATTACTATTCCAAAAAAAGAATACTCTTTAAAATTTCTGATGTATCTATTGGCACATAAATGCCATAAATGTTTAGTTGCATTTACATTTTCCTGATATAATGTTATTCCATTCACTACAAATATTGCCACTCACAAAAGTTTAAGAAATAAAATAATTTTTAATCGTTTGTTTACTTGATTATTATTGTTAGAAGTTTAAGCCTACTGTTTTCAAATAGCAGTAATTAATACATATTTAATAATATAAGTACGTAATAGAGAATATTTTATACTCTGTATGGTAATAATAACATTGATAGATTTAAAAAAAATATGTTATCCGATTTTCATTTAAATTTCTAATTGAAATAAAAGGATTCTCAAAATATATATGCATCGATATCGATTGATGCACTACTTTTTAATTTATATGAAATCATAAATCCTTTTTAAAGAATTACTTTAAATAGATGCAAAATATTTTTGAGACATTTGTAAGTCCATTGTAAGGTGTTGATTGTCCACTTAATTATTATCTGTGTTTTTTATGTACATTAGGAAATTAAAATTTTTAATGGCAGCAGTAGAGTTTTTGTCTTTTAATTTTTCTGAGAATAAAAAAAGGCTTTGAATGAGTTATTTATAAAATTTGTAGAATTAATTACTAAATAACAAGAAAAATAAATATTATTAGAGTTTTTACGCTTTTTATAACTTTTTGAGTGATATATTTGAGATGTTAAAACATGAGATTAAACTGGCTAATCACAATTCTTCTGTTTCGATATTCCAAACGGAATATCCGCCATTTTTGCATTGAGATATTTAAAACTATATTTTTTTTTCTTAATTTGTCTTTTACTTTGGCGTGTTTTAGCTGCAAATGATTTTAATATTGCTTCTTATATCTTTAAAATTGCAACAACTTTTTTTTTTATTTTTTAATAAAATATTAAGTCAAATTAAATATGGTTTATAAGGAATTAGTTTTTACTAAAAATGTACTTTTTAATTCAATTGCATAGTGCAAAAAGAGAATTCAAAAGCATACAAAAAAAATTCTTTTTAGTATATTTCGATGATAAATATATGGGTTTTTTTTATTTAAATAAATAATTAAAACAACTTCGTAATTTATGTTTTCCTCTTGTTGTGTGTTTTTTTTATTTTATCCTGGGATGCAAACAGTGCAGAACAGAGAATATTAGTGGAAGAACAGAAACATACAATTCAAATAAAAAAATACAGACATTTAATACAAATGATGATCCCAGCATATACCTGAAGAGCTACTTTTCGTTCGAAACGAGAATCCATTGCAGGCGAAATAGTCAGACTTCTTTCCTCTGGAGAAAATACAACCATGCCTTACTCAGGATTCGAACCCGAATACACTGGGTTACAAGCCGAGGGTCATATCCACCATACTGGCTGGGCGGCTTATGTTTTCTTTGAAAAACAAAATAAATATTTTTATAAACATTAATCCTAGACTTAAGACTTAACTATTAGGTTCATTTCAAACCCGTAATAATTCTAATAATCGGGTATAAAGACAAAAGTATTCGCAACAATCGTAAAAACATCGTAGTCTATTCTGAAACCCTCCTGAAAAAATAAATCACTACAAGAAGTACTTTCAACTTATTTCATCATCTCCTGTAAACCGTTTAAGTAAATACATACCTATAAGCCATGCCATGCATAATCAGGAATTTCCCAGTTTTCCGAAAATGAGGAGCTTAACGTAATTTTCTAGAAAAAGCTATTAAGGCCGAACTAATGAGAGCTAAGCTTAAATTAATGCTCATCACCCATTCGTTTTGTTCTTTAATTGTATTAACGCGTGACTAATTATGGAACGCTCTTTTTTAACCCTTAATCTCTTCAACTAACCAGCGATTAGTTATAACGAGTTTTGTATATCGCTTGAGGAGGAAATGCACTTAAAAAGCTTGTACACAAACGGCTGGAAAATTTTTACGTTTCCGGTCCTAAGCCTGCTTGTTTATTTGGGGAAAAACCTCTCAGGAAAAACTGTGAATGATTATTGTGTAATTCCTTGAGGAGGGTTACTGGATGTTTTTATGCGAGATGAATACATAACTGCAAGATAAAAATTGAGAGGTATTCTTGGAAAGAGACTTAAGAACTGTCCATGCAAAAAACTGAGCACGATTTCAGAGAATAAAGATAATACGAATGAACTTGTTAACCTGAAATGTTACTTATTTGATGCTAATCTCGTGTTTTTTTATTTTTTCAATGAGTATGCACTATTGCATTTTTAAAAAAGATATATTATGAACAAATCACGGCAGTATGAATCTACAGATTGTGGTGAATCACAAATCATGGTTACATTAATCCTTAGATTACGGTGGAGTTTTTTTTTTTCTGTATGTAGGATATTAAATTCTTAAAAGTCCTCATAGAATTTTAATTTTACAACAATTAAATTAGTGTACTTAGTAAAGAACTTTAAGGATCTTAAATATGCATATTTTAATCCCAAATGCTCCTAATAAAAGATAACCATCGTTTTTTTTAAAAGTATTTTTCATAATCAAGAAGATTAAATGATTCAGTTAAGCAAATTTTTATACCATGACAATAAAACCTGTGCAGATATTCAGCAAATGATGAAAGAAAAAAAAAACAAAGGATGAATTAAAAGTAATTTTAAGAATTAATTCTGTTATCATACGTAAAAAAGTCAATGCTTTTACACTAACGAAAAAATTTCGAATTTGTTCCGAAAAATTCATTGACATTGTTAGTGAAAAGTGTTCCTTAGATGGAATTTAAACAAACCAATATAAATAATTAGTTTTTAAATCTTTAAATTACTTTTTTCGCTAACTGCTTTAATCAAATAATTGCTAACAATGGAGAATTTACATTATTTACTATTACACTGTCTACCCATTGCGTCAAATTAAAAGACATCGCCAAATGCTGACATCTTCTCTCGGCATGTGCGCAAACAAATTCCTATTCATGCTCCTTCGGTATTACTCCATCGAAAAATAAATTGGAAAACATTTAGAATCAAAAACAGTATTTAAAGAAACCCGTGCATTTGAAGTGAACAGAAGACTAGACTATTCGAATGACCGAAACTCCATTACTCCATTAAAAATGGCAACCAATGATTCTTTGTTATGTACAGAACGCCACATAAATTTGCATAAGTATGAATCTAAATACTCTTTTGCAAATTCACAATGTTTTTTTTTTTTTTTTTTTTTTTTTAGTTTCACCATTTTACTAGAACCCAGTCTTTTGGATACTAAGGTATTACACTGTATTTTTGGAATTATTCAACAGCTTTTTCTTCAATAGAAAATAGGTCCAAAATTCTATTAAAATTTCACATCAGTAGAAAACAATATTACAAAAATCATAAATAATGTGGTTAATTAATATTATTGTATTTAAGCATATTCAGGTATGGTACAACCTATACAAAAAAAATGGTTATGTTCGAACATGCTCGAACAAAAGTAATACTTTAAAATGCGCAGGAATAGTTTTCCAACATGCGCTGGTTATCGTGGCATTTGGCGATTTCATTTGAATTGACTGTATTAGTGGATGGTATAATACGTAAATACCAAATTTTCATTGATTTTAATGAAGTCTTAAAACTTTTAAATTCGATGCTCATTTTTAAAACACTTTAGAATAGGTATTTAAATTTTCTAAGTAACCATCAAGTCATTTCTACATACTTATAAACATCTTAACAGCCACAATAACTTAATTGGTATCATAATTCCCTCAAATATTCATTTTTTAAAATCTTGGTTTCTGATAATATAACTGACTTGGTAAAACTTCCTCACTATATTACTGAGTGTTTCGGTTTGTTGATTGAACATTAAAAAGCTAACAATCATCGTTGCATTGCCCATTTTTAAGCACTGAGTCATTTCCATCTCTAATTAAGACTAAAATTGTTCAAAAGCTAAAATAACAAATAAATGAATTGAAATAAAGCATCAAAACACTTCCATTAGTAACTTAATGACTTGTGGGGCAATTTCTGAAAACCGTTCTTTTCTGCTACAAATAAGAGCAATTGAGATGAACATAATAAAAATAATTTGCATTTGAAGTAAACATTAATGTAATCTAAAAACATTACCATCGCTCTAGTACACATTTAGCATCGTGGTTATTGTCCCTATCGTTTAGGCAACAAATATTCCCTTTATCTTTCCTATTAAGTTATCCCTTGTAACGTTTCCCTAAAAGAAACCTAAGAAAATAGCTGATATATTTGATTCAGAACGAATAGGCTTACCAAAAAAAGTGTCAGAAGGACAATATCCATAACTTCTACATTTATGCAACTTATATCCTTTCCTAAAAGCACGTCTGTTTTTGCTCCATAACAACGATAGGATATTTGATACAGCTTACCATGTAAAAGTGCTTGTATACTAATAATAACCATTACCTTCGTTGGTGATAATATGAGTTTTGCTTTTTTTTGTAAGAGAGAAAGAGAGAAAACTATCTTTTTAGGATTATAGATCCAAATTTTTATTCATGGTGCCATTTTTGTTTTTTACAGGATATATAGATGCTGTGGAATTTCTTCTCTGGCAAAAAATATGGAAGAAGTTGTTGTAATAAGGAAACCGTTCTGTAACATAGAGATAAGGTAAGTTATTTTCCATGTGATTTTGTTACCTTCGAAGATACTTTCCTAAAGTTAAAATATGCATTTCTTTTCATGACCAAGCAGTTGTTTCTATCATACGATAACTTTTAAAAATTTTGAATTTTTTTCTTGTGTATCGTTATGTTTTCTATCCACTTTTTTATGAAAGTAGATTACAACTTGAAACAAAAAGTAAATATTGTATTCCAATGAACATTACTTGGACAAAAGGGTATTTATATTTAGATTAAGTATGCAGTTGTATGTATTGCCTTAGAATTGTAGATATTATTTATTCCCTATGGGAAGTAAACACATGAGAAATAAAAATACGTCCAAAGAAATTTATTTAAATAGACACTAAATCCAAACTTTTAGTGTTAGAATAAAGAAGATATAAATAATAAAATGAAAACAAAATCTGTAACAATCGAACTTTATTTTTGTTATGCTTTCTGCTACTTTCCATTTTGATTGCATTACTTTAATAATTAAAGCAATCAAACAAACGCAGTATTGCTTTCTGCGTCATTTGGCGTAGTTAATTTGCAATAGACTTCACATATTTTATTCGTACTTACATAATTATTATTATAATTTTTAAATATTAAGGAATCCCAATATAGTGTAACTAATAAAACTTCTTTTTAAACCTCATATTTTACGGGTTCGATGTTCTATTCGTGTAACATCTTTTTTTGAGATTTCAAATAACCATCAAAAGTCTTTTCGTAAAGTAGAGTGAAAGTTGAAGTGCTACGATTATAGCTCAATCTTTGCTTTTATGCCCATGTTTCAGTTTTAAAAAAAGTAAACAGAAAATTTTTGATTCATTATCAACTTATTTAATTAAACTTTTGAGCAGTTTTCATCATTATTTTTTCTGTGTCAAAACAACAAAAGAACTCTAATTACTTCATAAAAAGATGACAATTTTTAAAATAATAATGCACAACAAAAAAATCGCATTAAATTTCTTACTTTTTTCAAAATGTTTGATTTATGAATTCAAAGTTTATCATTGGTGTTTTCAATGCTTCAGAGCTTCTTTACACATCCGAAATAGTGTCAACACCAACCTTGACTTAGTAATTCCTTTAGTCTATGAACAAACGCTGTTACAACAAGATACAGATCACACAATGATACTACAATCCTCAAGACAAAATACGAATTCATTTTTTATTCTTTCATAAATCCCGCTTTTAATTGATTACAGAAATAGGTATCAGTATAACATTAACGCAAACGATTTATATACCAAATAAATAATTTAGCAATAAAATAATTATAATTACCAAAACAATTTATAAGAAATATAAAATTAATACACCCAAAAATTTCAACGTTTGATATTTTTCAGTTTCGAATGAATTTGATTTTTTTCTTTCGCTAAGATATTTTTTTTTCTCAAATTTAATCCAGCACACAGAATATATCTAAACGACGCATTCTAAAATGGATGACTTGTGGCTTAGTATTTTTAAAATATGACATATTTAAATGTTTAAATATATGAATAAATATATCTGAATGCATAATCAAAAAATACATTTGATGGGAAGTTAGTTGGTATTTTGTTAAAGAAATTTGAAAAGTTATATATATTCATATTGTTGATATTTATTGAATTTTTACCCTACAAAAGTGGAAATAAAATTAAATAGAAAACGATTTTTTATCATTTTAATTTGATTATTTCTAATTACAGTGTTGAATTGATTGAAAATAATACATTTCTCATAAATTTTCTCGAATGTTTTTCTTATAACTGGACTGCATAATTTCACTAAAATATAACTTTTCTTTTGAGAAAAACTAAACTCAAAAACAATTTATTTTATTTTCAAACAAAACTTTAAAAATGAAGGCTTAACTCAGAGAAAAAAAATATGAGCTCGCATATCATTTCCTTTATCGTAGGTAATCAAAGATTATGCTAACTTTTCCAATTCGAATAAGGTATAGGAAGTGCTCCGTAAAGAATTTATTTACGCAAAAGTAATTCAAAGAAATGTGGATAATAAAAAGGAGCCAATGATTAAAATGGTAGAAATTAGATAGAGATAATTAAGAACTATAAAAATTGCAAACTTTGATTTTTTAAAATAAACTTACATAGAAATGCCTCAAGAATTAATTAAATTTGATTCATAGAAAACTCAAAACAAATTTAAAAAAATTATATAACTTTTTTTTTAAAAAAAAAAAAAGGTTATATCCATTTTTATAATTATTTTTTTTATCATAATTCACTTGATTTTAACTAAATTAGTGCTTCATATTTATCTAATTTAATTAATTCATCTATTCGAGTAGCCTAAATAAAATTAAAAGTTTTTTTTTAAAAAAAAGGTAAAGTAAAAGTAATATTTTTTAACCCGCGATCACTCGCGCGGGGCGTTCTGTATACCCCAGCAACAAGAAAATCTTCCCAGGGTTTTAAAAAGAATGCGCAGAACCACAATTTTTTCTGTAGCTGCACATTTTAGGTCAATGAACCTTCAGGCCTGATGGAATCTTTCTTTCTCGAATGATTGGAATGTAATGACCTTCAAAAGTTTATCTGGGGGCTGAGAACTCCCGTGAGAAGTTGAGCATATGTATACAGTCTATAACGAATGTTTGGAAAATGATTAAAAAATATTATTTTTCTACTTTCTACAATCATTATCTCATTAAATATAAAGTATATTTATTACTGGTGTATACGTTTTCTCCTGGTTTATGAAAAAATATAAAATTATGTGTTTTAAAATGAAAATTTTGTATGTTTAGTTTAAATTAATGTAGTTTAATTAATTAGTCTCATTTGTATGCAATAAATTTAATAATTTTATTTGTATGATACAAAACACATCTTGTACTTTATAAATATGTATCATAATGACTTAATTTTATTTTCATAATTAGTTTGGGGTGTTCTTTACACCCCGCGAGTAACGAAGGTAGCAAAAACCGGCTCGAGTGACCGCGGGTTAAGAATAAAACTAGATGCAAGGAATTACACTGTGTTGGCATATGAATTTTACTTATGTTTACTTCACATGCATAGGTTTTAACATACTAACTAGAAGTTGAACGCTTCATATCTTGCCTAATTTGATAAAACGAAGCATTTTCGGTTTACAAATCAATGTTAAATGGCATAGTTCAGTGCTTCTCAAAGTTTCAATATTTACGAACAAATATTCAATTAAATTTTCATCACCCCCCGTACAATAACAATGTATTTAATTCAATAATACTATACTTCGTCACTAAAGCTACAATACGACTTTAACCTCTTAAGTGCCACCGGCGTATATAAACGTCTCAATCAGTTATAGCATAATTGCCCCGGAAATACATATACGTCTTTCCGAAATAAGATATTTTCTGTGCATTGCTATCCATAAAATTATTTCGAAGGCCTTCGAATGCAATAAAAGGACCTTTTTTTTGAAAGATTCACTTATTACAGAGGATTTGCTCTTATGTATTCATTTTCTCTCCTCCCCCACCCGATATATCACAGACGAGCGTCTACGTGGAAACCTGTGGAATTCGGGAGCGAATCGCGTAACATTTAATCGGCAGTTAAGGGATTAATTATGAACTGCACAAATTATCAAGAAAAGGGCTACTTTTTGTATATAATTTTATGTATGACAAGCCCAAGGGCTCATTAGAAATTATTAATGCTGTTCTTAATTTAGTATTATTAAATTAATTATAAAATACTATGCAGTACTCTCTCTCTCTCTCTGATACATATATACGTATATTATATCAGTATAAATGTGTATTTTATTTTTTATGATGTCTGAATTTATTTTGATTGTTTACTTTCAGTAAATTAATAATTCTTTTAAATCTTTCGATTTTTCAGTATGCTCGCGCCCCCCTCGTTGAGTTATCACTCCTCTTAGGTTGGGTGCGCCCCACAATTTGAGAAATGCTGCCATAGTTATAACATGACACTTGCTTCATGGGGAAAAACATGTACTAAACCAAAAGAAACATATTATATAAACCTTATTACAATGACAATAAATAACTATTCATGCAAGATATTAAGAAAAGAAAAGAGAAAAAATTAACTGCAAATCCATGATTTAAATTTTAGGGGCCATATTGGTAAGCGTAAGTGGTTTAAAAAAATGTTCGTTAACATTGGTGCTGTGATAAATGAATAACTACACGAAAATACTAATTAACTATAATTTGTATGGTGTATTCCTAGCACAATGCTCCAAGAACGCACTACAACTTAAAAAGGGTATATTAGATATACTTGACGAATATGCTCAGTCCTCGAAATTCACGTTAGCGACAAATCAGTTACAAACGCAGTTACAGACTGAACTCTACTCTTACTATTATAATTGGATTCATTAAGGGATAAGTTGGCAGCCTTAATTAGTGTGTGATAAGAGGTAGAGCAGAGTTAATTTCGGTACTTGATATCCAATTATGTTCGTGAGTCTAATAACGTTCATCATATTAAAAATGAAGGACGTTGAGTAATGCATTAGTGCAAATGTAGTTATTTTTTTTTACTATGCAGAGATTTAAAGGACTCTACAAAATAAAGTGATAAGTTGAAATATTACTCGTTGTCTGATGACTCTAGATCAGTGGTTACCAAACTGTGTTCCGTAGAACCCTGGGGTTCCGTGAGGCATACCCAGGGGCTCCACGAATCACAATAAAAAAAAATTTGGAAGAAATAAATATGTATTCAAAATGGATTCACGTTTTCTATCAATTTTATATAGTTACAAGTATCTATAGCTCATCTTAATCATTAAAACTGAAAATTTTATTTGTATATATAAAAACTTTATTATGCAACACTTTTTAAATCTTTATTATCATATAATAAATTAATAATAAACCACTCTCTCTATATATATACTTCCTACTAGATTGAGAATATTCTATTGTTTGCTATCTCGAGAATCCCACGAGATAATTTCTACTTGTTAGTTAACAAAATACCTTGCAAAACTAAATAGTTTTCTAATGGAAAAATCACCATTTCGTATTTGTGGTAAAAACACCTATAATGAAGGAGAAGAAACAAGTTATCAACAGATTTGATGTTATAATCTAAATTTAACAATAATAGCATCTAAATTTTAGGTTGAAAATTCATACGAAATACACGGGTTTTTTCATACAGCTATAAACATTTAAATGTCTTCCAGAGCATTGTGTTTAAGTGAAATATATTTCTCAAAGTGAGTGGTTACAAAAACAAAGTATAAAACAAATTAAATTCTGAATAAGTAATGCGATTGCATTTAATCTCAATAGACCTAGACTTCGACAGTTTGTGCGAAGGAAAGTAAGCACGTATCCCAGTTATTAAATAATGCATGGATAAGTGACACTTGGATCACAAATTAATGAGTTAAATTATATTAAAAAATAGATTATAATTTTTATTTTAATAAATGCTATATTTTTTTAAAATTACCTTTACATAAATTGTCCATAACATGTTGATCGACTTTAAATATTATTTGGAGATATATTCTTTAAAGTATGTGTATGGAATGGGGCTCCACGAAAACACTTTCTAGTTCTAGGGGTTCCACGAAAGCCCCTTCAAGCTTTAGGGGTTCCATAAAGTGAAAACGTTTGGGAATCACTGCTCTAGATTAAGAGCAGAAAAGCAGTTGCGTGTTTTAAACAAATTTCGTCACGATCTACTTAACGAGAAAAAAATTTAGCTTGTAAGCAATCAGTACACATAAACTATTACTTCATATTTGCATACCCCCGCACCAATTCAGAAATGAGCATTTCCCACAATGCAATACAAAAATGCAATGAAAATTTTATTGATATTTACACATTATACCGTCGACCAATTTCGGCAAATGAAAAGACATCAACAGTTCAAAAAATGTCGCCAAATTATGCCAATCTTATTATTACTGTATTAGAAAGTACAAGGGAACGAACGCTTTTGGCGACATTTTTTGGTTTGTGAAGTTGGTCGATGATATAATACGTAAATTCCATTTTCTCTTTCAAACGACATCATACTGTCTTTAAGGTGTCCGACTACGTTCGGAACCGAGATTTTGCAAAAGCGTGTAAATGGATACTATTTATGATATTTATAGTGTCACTTAGATTAGAAAAAGTACATAAAATTGTTTTAAGAATAGTATTACAATAACAAATTATTTAAGTACAATATTTTGACCAAAAATGAACATACAATGACCCATTTTCAAAATATTCTCCTTTTGTGAAAAATGCTTCTATTATAATTATATTTTGCCTGTATATAGCTCAGACCCTCTACAGAGGCTCAACTAGAATTTTTGAAATATATAACTAAAAAGTGGGTTTATCCATGTTTTACAACGAAGGGGAGAAATTTGCAGAAAAAAACGCCGATAATTATTTCAATGGATTGTAACTCTGAAAATAATGTAAGTTTTTCAAAACTCATAGTTGAGCCTCAGTACAGTGGTCTGAGCTATATACAGAAGAAAAAAATTATATAATAGAAGCATTTTTCACAAAAGGAGAACATTTTGAAAAAAGGTTATTCTAAGTTAATTTTTTGCTAAAATATTGCATTTAAATAATTTTTTTTGTCAAATTGTCCTTAAAACAATTTTATACATGTATTCTAATCTAACTGACACTAAATATCATGAAAATTATCCATTTTTGAGCTTTTTTAAAATCACGGTTCCGAACGTAAACTGATACCTTAAAGCAGACTAAGTAAAAGCCTATGATTTGTCAAATATTTAGCCTGAAAATCTAACTACACAGCGTGTTTAAAAAACATTGAAACAGACCTGAAGTGTGCATAGGACCTATACCAAATTGATATAATTCATTCTCATCTAATAAGTATCTTCTCAACGCATTAAAAATTTCAATTTTGGATCTTTTAAAAGGCAAAAGTAAAGGTGTTACTGCCAAACAAGCGAATAAAATTTTTGTTACATTAAAGATTAACATATCATTAAAATTACACCTATAATGAAACATGAAAATTTTACGAATATAAGATTTTGAGATAAATTTATCATTTTTGGCATCCTTACTGTATTCTTAAATCCAACCGAATTTTTATATATTTTAACAAAATTCACAAATACAACTTTTATAAAAACTGACATTCTTGGAAATTCTTTACACTTCTATATATATAACTGGATTTGTGAAATTTTAGAAATTCTTAATTTCATTGAGTCACGGAAGAATTTTTCATATTCTTAAGATTTTTACCCACTTTAAAAGGTCAGATTAATTCGAAATTTCGCTTACTTGTCACGGACCCATGACAATACAATAATTTCATAATTTTGTTTCATTGTCCTGATCAGGATTTTAATGATTAAGGATTTACGAGATTTGGCGACTAATTCATTATATCGTTTCTAGATTCGGTGACTAATTGCATAAACCATTTTCAGATTTAGCGACTAGTTCTATATGCCATTTACAGATTTAGCAACTAAAAGATTAAGGGGCAACCCTAAAACCACAAAATAGGCTTCTGGTTAGTAAAAAATAAAACAAAAAAAGTGTTTATTATGGGGGAAAAGGTAGGGTGGGTGCGTAGTTTTTCGGAAAATGGAAATAAAATTAAAAAAAAAAAGACTCGTGCATGTGAATACAAATAATTTATGCTTTAACTGCTAAATATTTTTATAAAGCAATACGCTTAGAAGAGATGTTACGAATTATCATTATTAAGGTGACCAATCGTCCACCTCTAGGGAGGACAGTCCTTCTTTTATAGGTCCTGTCCTTCCTCAAAACGTGTCCTCCTTTTCCAATATTTTAAAACTACATTTTTACACTAACTCAGCATTTCGGAATAGAACTAGTAAAAATCCTAACAATTAATATACAGCACCCCACACTTTTATCCCAATGACATTAATTTTCTCGTTAGTCATTTTATTCTTATATTAAGAATTATTTTTTTTACTTTTTAGTTCGATTCACTATAAAAGTGTGTTTTTTAGGTTTTTTTAAAAACTATAATTTATTTGGTAGAAAAGTTGAATACCTTTTGGTAAAACGAAACAAGCATTTTAGTATTATTTTTCAACATTTATTGAATTTTTTATGAAAACCTACTAAATAGTTACAAGGAAAAAAAATCAGGCACATTTAACAGCTTTTTTAGTATTGAATTTTTAAAACCTTCTGTCGAAATGACATTACACGATAAAGAAGAAAATGAGAAATAAAAGCTTTTCAATCGTGCTGATTCGACGAGTTGGGGTTATGGCTATGAAATGTTAAAATGTATACATTGTACTATATTGCAGAATTGGTTATTTATAATGCAGAAAAATAATTTTATTTTGAGGCTAAATTCCTCTAACTAAAATTGCCTTTATCGATTTTAACGAAAATTCAACCCCTCTGAGGCAATATTTAATTTTTGAAATTATTATGTTTTTATTGTTTATCTACTAATCCTCATACAATAGAATATCTATTCCGCATAAGTAGGTTCTGATTAATAATAGCTTTTTTTCCCTATTCAGTTCCTACTACTAGTTTGTTCTCTCCCTATATATACCGTAAAATCCGGCGTATATATAACTTACACCGCCGTATAAAGCGCAACCATACTTTCAAACTGCAAATTTTAATATTTAGGTATATTCGCCGTATAACGCGCACTCCGTTTATTACGCAGAAATCTGAAATGTATGAATGCAATGTTCTTATGTTTTGCAGTCATTAATTCGAGGTAGAATTCCAAATTCTTAGAAAAAAAACAATATACTTCTAGAACTACAACCCATTAATTTCATGAGGAATGTCATTTCTCATAAATAAACAGTAGTTCGATATAAACAGAAGTCTAATTTTTTTGTATGTATGCTCATTTTTTTTTTATTTCTAAGGCTTTCATTTTTACAACGCGCACCCGTAAATTTCAAACTTATTTTTTGTGTTAAAAGTGCGCATTATACGCCAGATTTTACAGCATGTATATATATATATATATATGTCAGGTTTGAAAAGTTTAGCTTCATAATTAAGTAAGTAATAAATGAAAAGAGAGCGAACTCTTTACCATCGCATAAGTATTTGTGGGTAAATAAGCCTATTTAAAGGTGGATCGAGAGCTGACGAAGGAGAACGCATACTTGAAAAGGCTTAGCTGGTGACTCCTCGCCGAATTGTTGTCTATTGTTCTACTCAGTTGAGCGCCAAAGGGCCGCCATGTTGGATTTTATATGATTGAAGCAAAATAAAGACGTTATTATACAGATGATGCCCTCCTCATTTTACCAGCAGATCTGGGGGCTGATATATATATATATATATATATATATATATATATATCTTGTTCTCTCAAATTTTCAATCGTTAATAAAATACTTTCTATTCATCCATTCAAGTTCAAATACATTTTTTAAAACTTGTAGTGGATGACACTTGATAATAATACAGTTTTTCAAATATTAATTCATTTATTAAATTTAAGAATGAACAAATAGTTACAAAGAAAAATATTAGACCAACAGCATATACAGGAAGGGAAACGTTATTTGTGTCCCTGTAGTGCAGGGGTGTCAAACACGCGGCCCACGACGAACATTTTGGCGACCCATTTGTGCTGATATTTTATTATTTATCGGCTCACACACACACATACACAATGATATATAATAAAATAAAACAAATTTGCCCGAAATCGGAAAGATAGAAAAAGAAAAGAGATATCAAGTGTCAGGACATAAACATTAAATTTTCTTGTTTTTTTTATTATTTTATTTTTTATTTGTTTATTACAAAGTATTATTCGAAATAAACCTGCGTTTCTATGAATATTAACTTTTTTTCTTTTTTTTCTTGTGACTCGCCCAACGTTAAATTTTGTTTGTTTGGCCTAAGTTAACTTTTGAGTTCAACACCAATGAGTGCAATGGATAGCGCGTTGTTCTAATCCAAAGGTCGTGAGTCCGAATCCCACCTGGGATGGCCTAATTTCTGAGGATGTTATTTCATTTTGTTATACTATTTTATTGGAATAATTAAATTTAATGAATGAATAAATAGTTACAAACAAAAACAATAGCCCAACATATGTAGAAAGGAAAATTGCAAGGAAAATCGCTTTCTCGTCCATTTAATATTGTGATTCTGTCATATGTATGCATGCATTTATATTCATTGTAATTATTTAATAAAAAGTAACTAAAATAAAATTATTCTTTGTTGGCCGAAGTAGGAATGAACTTAATTTTTTTTATATATTACTTATTCCTTTCTGAAATCAAACACTGAAAAACTTGGCTGGAGACAGTCTCCATCAACTATTGAAACTTTCACAGTACACTTATTTCCTTCTGTACATTTAATTTTAATAAATAGTATAAAGTACTATGTTTTAATTTGTCTGTAAAAGTAATATTTAAAATATTTGTTTTGTTTGACGAGAATAAATTACATTCTTCAAATTTGTTTTATGCAACGTTCTTGTGAAAACCTAGAGACATTAGAAGCAAATAAAATAATTTTTTATTGTATTTTTACGACGTTTCTGATTTGCCACAAATTATTGAGGTAATACTTTTGATGCTTTGTGATACTTTTCTTTAAGAAACGAATTTGATACTAAGATGCAACTAGTCGAAGAATAATTTGTTTGTCAAGTAAAACTTAAAAACTTTCAATGTGTAAAACTTGAAAACTAATTTTTACTATGGAATCTCTCTGTCATGTTTTAACTTGCTTCATTTCAGAATTCTTACTGTTGGTTCACATTCTTCCTATATATATTTATTTGTATATATTTTTTGTTCGAATTTTCAATCGTTAACAAAATACTTTTTATTCATCCACTCAAGTTCAAATACATTTTTTTAAACTTGTAGTGGATGGCACTTGATGCTAAAACAGTTCTTACAAATATTACTTCATTACTTATTTTTAATTAATTAATAAATAGTAAAAAACAAAAATAATAGTCCAACACCCTATATAAAAAGGAAAATCGCTCGTTGTGTCCCTGTAGCGCAATGGGTAGCGCGTTAGAATTCTAATCCGAAGGTCGTGAGCTCTAATCCCGCCTGCGATGGCCTAATTTCTGAGAGTGTGATTTCATTCTGTTATGCTATTTTATTGGAATAATTAAATTTAACGAATGAATAAATAGTTACAAACAAAAATAATAATAGCCCAAGATATGTAGAAAGGAAAATTGCAAGGAAAATCGCTTTCTCATTTGCCATTTAATATTGTGATTCTGTCATATGTATATGTTACGGTGGAACACCGAAATCTGGAGAAAGTCGACTTTCACAGGTGAATGTCAATATTCACATTGTCTATTGGTGTATGTCCGAAATATTTGCTAAATATCCTTATTTCTGACTTACACCGGTAAATTTCGACATTTACCATGCACTAATGGTGAATGTTGAACATGTCGGACATTTATATTTTCTTCTCCGTAATTCAGTCGCGATAAATTGTTCGCCTCTCTTTCTGAGAGAAATGACAAAGAACTTAAAACACACAGTACATTCAAAATGAGAAAGGAAAATTATAGTGTTCTGATGTACGTTTCATATAGCACACTGAACAATTCGTCATTGGTAACATATTACTGTATATTCGTTTCTCCTGGTTTTAATGATACAATTAACTTCTCTCTTTATCATTAATTTTTAAAACGTTAAAACGTTTTAATCGTCTGTAAAATCCAAAGGTGTGTTGCACTTAGTTTTAGCAGAAACCACTTCAAAATGTATTTTAGAATACTTTTCATTTGAAAAATAAAAACGATTGTCTTCCCGTTTACCCGCAATCAATGCATTTAACTTTTCAAGAAAAAGATCACGATTTACTGCTGTATCCATTCAATATAAATTAGGGTATTGGGAAAAAAGTTTAAGAAAACATTGTTCGCACCATCAAACCCTGTATAAGACTGACAAAGATGACTGACTCCTAGCAGAACAAAGGATTTTTCGGGAAACAGCCAGTCGCCTCTTTGTCAGCTCCTCTCTTTTCGACCTCCACTAGAGCATATCTGTGATTGTCGACATACGTTGCTGAAAGTCCGAATGTACAAGATTGTAATACAATATTCGATCTTCCATCGACGTATTTGGTGTGTGTGTCGACATTCTCTAATTTTGGACATCCACAGTAACATATACACATATTTATATTCATTGTAATTATTTAATAAAAAGTAACTAAAATAAAATTTCTTTGTTGACCTTAGTAGGAAATGACTTTAACTTCTTTTTATATTACTTGTTTCTTTCCTTACATTTATATCGCAATTAATTAAATGAAAATCAACTGTGTTTGAATAAGAAGAAACAATCAAAATTAAAACGTTCCTAGGTACGTGTTGGAAGAGATTATTATCATACACTATTTCCACAACGTATCATTATGATATCATGAAATATTTATAGAAAATATATAAAAGAGTGAGAGCCAAATGTTCGTTTTGCGTGTGTTTGAGAAACAACAGCCCTTGCGATGGCCATCTCATCAAAATAAGAATAACACGCAATGATACACTTTCTAACAGCAGATGGGCTCAATTTCCCGAGGTGATGATTATGGATACTAATTCAAAGAGTCATCAAAAGAGCCACCAGGTTTATTGAATAAATGATAGTCTTACAGAGAGAAATTGTTCCAAGAAATAAGTTAAGTGATACAGTTAAAAGAATATGCATATATATCTATAATAATTTTAAAAGTTGAAAAAAATGAAAATAAGCAATTGTCATTTGAAGGCATGTTTTCAATGGAGCCTTTTTGTAGAAAACGGTAGTTAACAAGTAATATAAAAAAATTATAAGTCAATCTCTACTTAGGTCAACAAATTTTTTTTATTTTAGTTACTTTTTATTAAATAGTTGTGAAGCTCCCGCCGTTAAGGACCTCAGTTCTACATTATCTACGCGACCTGTTTCTGTGGGGAAGAACGAAGAACTACTCAAACATTCATTTTAAAATCTCTTTATTAAGACTTGGCTTAAACACAATGCACAACAATGATATTTAAGTACGTTGATCTAAAATGAGAAGATGCAACACGTATTACCAAATAGTAACGTATTTGACCACTGAATCTGACTTTATAGATTAATTCCTCTATCACTAATATACGCCTTTTCCTTATAGCTCATATAAAATAGCTTACTGTTATATCCTAAGTAATCAGCAACGTTCTTTATCTGTTCTGATGTGGCTTTAATCCGACAGTGTTCCTTATGGCCTCGAACCCACTTTTGGTTCGTCGGTACCGGCATGGCTAGGCTATTTCATGGAGTTAGGATTCTTCTAACTTTATCTCAAATCACTTTACAGCTAACTCTCTACTTAGCGACTTCACTTCCTAATCAGCAATCACTTCCGCGCATAGACATAGACCCGGACATAGACTCCCCTCTACTCCTAACTTCCAATATATATATGACTCTTAATTTACATAACCACGTTCTTCTTCTTGAGTTGATTGCAAAGAATTGCCATTTCGGTGGCAAAGAAACCTTAAGAGGACATTAATAGAAATTGCGATGAAAACCGCGTCACATAGTTACAATTGATATAAATATGTATACACATATGACAGAATCACAATATTAAGTGGTAATTATTTTTTATTTTATTAATTATCATTAAAGTATTGTATAGTAATCCAAAACAATCGTGTACTTATATAAAATTTCAGTTCAACTGAATGCTTTAAAACGTGAGAAAAAAAAATCTTTTAAAATTTTGACTCGAGTCACTAAAACTGAAGCTAACGTGACTGTATCTGTAATTATTTATAAATTAGTTTCAGTCAATTAATTTTAATTAACTATAGTAAAATTATCGTATTGTCACCCAAAACAAACGAGTATAGAAAAATTTTAGCTCAAATGTGAGAAAAAAATCTTTTAAAGTTTTGACACAAGTTGCTAAATTGGTCGTTAAATCGCCAAAACTGATGCCAATGTAGCTGCATCTGTAATTCTTTGAACAATTAGTTTTAATCAATTAATTTTTATTAATCATAATTAAATTACTGTATTGTCATCCAAGATAATCGTGTATATAAAATTTCAGCTCAATTGAGTGCTTTAAAATGTATTTTATAAACGATTGAAAATTTTAACATTGTATAAGGAGATTGTAAACTAATAGTAAGAGCTGAAAAAAATGCATAAGTTACTATAAGGTATATTTTACACAGAGAGATTAAGATATATGTTTATATATATATATATATATATATATATATATATATATATATAAAGCTATTTAATTAATAAATACGACCATCACAAACACAGACTGACAATATAAGTGCAATCTAAAGGTCTATATTATTAATTAATATGCCATTAACTGCGTTTTAATCATCAATCTTAATACGGTGTTTTTAAATATTTGTTATCATTAACAAATGTTCTTTCATGGGTGTTTATTACACGATGAGCTCAAAGTAAATTTAAAAATATCAAAGGAAATCCATCGCGTTTAGGTCGGCGTTCTGATTTCTTTTACCAATTGAATATATCTTTATTAGAGAATAAAAAATATTAATTTTAAAAACACAAGATTTTTCTTTTTGCATATTATAGTGAATTTATGCCTCTCAATGAATGCATTTCCTTTAATTAATTCAGCTTCACACTATCACCATTACATACAGTTAAAAAATTCAGTTTTCAATAAAACACTTCTCTAACATTTATAATTGTCTACAAGAAATCTTAAATAGTTGTAATTATAAAAGATTTAACTAAGATATATTTTACTGAATAATACACTAAAATCATATCATTAAGTACCCATGTGGGTTCGTGTTTTCTTGTAATTGCTTAAATTTTGCATCCAAATCAGTGCTTCTCAAACTTTCAGTATTTGCGACCCAACATTCAATCATAATTTTCATCGCCCCCCCATACTCACCATTCAATAACGATGCATTGAAGTCAATAATATTATGCTTTGACGTTAAAGCTATAAAACGACTTTAACGTCTTAAGTGCCGGCAGTGTTTAAAAAAATCTCGCTCAGCCAAAGCATTAATTGCCTCAAACATATATATATATATATATATATATATGGCTTTCCGAAGTATGATTTTCTATGCACTGCCATCCATAAAATTGTTTCGAAGGCCTTGAAATGCAGTAAAAGGACCTTAATAGTGTTTGCGAAGGATTTACTTATTCTAGACGACTTGCTTATTTATTCCTTTTCTCCCCCCCACATGTTTAATACATCAAAGACGCGCGTCTACGTGGAAACCTGTAGCATTCGGGAGCGAATCGCGTAACATTTAATCGGTAGTTAAGGGATTAATTATGAACTGTACAAAAATTATTAAGATAAGTGTTAATTTTTCTATATAATTTTATATATTTCAAGCCCATGGGGTCACTGTTAATTATTCACCTTGTTCTTAATTTATTTTTGTTAATGTAAGTATAAAATGCATTGTGCAGTACTGATACATTTATAAGTGTATTATATCAGTATATGGGTAGCCTAGTGGTTAGAGCATCGGACTCCAAACCGAAAGTCCTGGGTTCGATACCCGAGCCACCAAAAATCCTCTGAGTACACACGGAGTACGTGCTCGTTAAATCAGTGGGTCCGAAAGTCTTGTGGACTGACAGAAAGTCTTGCGGGAGTGCAGGTGACTGGAGAACTTCCCTTCAGTTCCATGCCTGAATTGTGGAGGTGGAGATAGGTGGTGTCGCCATCTATCGTCCCTTCGAGGAATTTCGCCGAGCTAATTCGTACTGTCACCTGTATGGTGCTCAAGGCCAACGACAGGCGTACTTCTAGTCCCTTGCCACGTTGAATTTCGTGGGCCTCGTTCTAATTACGTCAGACAGGTGGCATTAGCTACAACGACATATCAGTATAAATGTGTATTTTATTTTTTTTATTATGTCAGAATGTTTTTTTTTTCTTTGTACACTTTTAGTGAATTAATATTTTTTTAAAAAAAAATCTCTCTTTTTTTTCGACTTTTCAACATGCTCGCTCCCTCCTCTTGTAGTTATCCCGCCCCCTAGGGGGCGCAACCCCTTGGAGTCCCTTGCTTGGATGAATCTTTCAGCTTACTAGTAAACAGCAACTTTCTTCGTCGTACGCTATCTTGGAGAAGTATTAGTAAATTAATTTACTGCTCATTATAACATCATACTTCGAAGTAACATGAGAGAATTACGACAAACTTCGTAATTTTTAACCACATAAGATTACGAGGACGACATCTGAGACGACAATTCTCAATATCTTCATATCACGCAACTTGAGGATTTCAAAACTCCACAGATTTTTCACATGCATCAGCCTCTCTATACGGCGGGTTATTAAGAATACCAGGATTTGAATCCAGGACTCCACAATATTCACGATCACTCGGTTTCTGTGACCTGTAGTGTTGGTATAAGTCACGAATGAAGATAGTACATGAACTAGTATATATAAAACTGCAACAGCTTCGCAAAAATAGACCCTTTTCGTTTTAAAATTTAAATTCTTTTATAAATCAATAAATGAAAATAATCGGGTTTAAAAATATAAATTTAAGATTTTTTTTTTCTTTCTTTATTCTTTCTGCAGCTTTTGTAGATTTAAATGTATTATTTTCATATTAAACCTTTTTCGCATTTTCTTAAAATAGAAAATAAACGATTTCTTTTTTTTATTACTATTTTAATTCAAGGAAGTTTTATTCCTATTTCCTTTTTATTGCATTCAGTAGGTATTTTGAAAATATGGAATTAATTATTCTTCAATGTGTGCGTTATGCATATGTAAGCTCCGTATCAACAAATAATATAAGCGAAAGATTGAGTTGTAAGTCACTCTTTAAGTTTATCAGAATAATTACTTCCAAAGATGTTTTTCCAATTATTTTTTTCTAAACATTATTATAATATTATTTGTTTTGTTTAAACAGCATTCTTTCTCCAACTAAGTATCGGAAATCGAATTCCACAATCATTACAAATGTAAATTTTTACTTAATTTCCGTGAAAAAAGTCCGATCCAAGTTCATTTTTCGCTCAATTATAACAAGTACACAACGTCATAAATAATTTAAAGAATTTTAATTTTTTCCGGAGACATATAAAAGACAATTTTAAGTAGTGACTAATAAACTTTTTTATAAAACAGAATAAAATTTTTTAAAAAAAAATAAAAAAAAAAGTATAATAAATACTGATTTTGTTCTACATAAAAGACGACTCTGTAAAGCAATTGGAGAAAATAATGTGAAGTTTTTAATTATTTAGAGGGAATGCATGCTTAATTGTTTTATTTGAACATTTTTAAGAAAAATTAAAATGGTATACATGAAAATAAAATTGATTACCCAGTATTTTTAGGCTTAATGAGAGAGATAGAAATTAAACATTAAATGCATTTTTTCCTAGTGATTAAGTAATCCATTACATTACGAAGCTTTTAGGCTATAGATGTTACCCTCTTAAATTAATGTTCGGAAATATTTAGTTTTGCTTACTAAAAGTATTTGGATGCTGTTCAACAACCATAAACTTAATAAAACTTATGAAAAGACTATAAAACTAATTTAATTTGAAGGAATATAAAAAAGAACTTTAATGCATTTCTTAGGTTTCTTCTAACAAGATGCATATTAAATAAGTTTTCTAATGCATTTTCTTTTAAGAGCGAGACATAATTTACATAATTCATATCCAAAAGGATCAGCTCTAGATATAGTAAAATAAGCAAACGTTGATTAATTAATACTCTCGCGGCATAAAATTTCGTGTGCCTTACTATATTTTATCACATTACTTATATTTTCAATTGAAACTTCAATATTAGATAACGAATATTCTGTGTTCGATCCAAATTTTTACTCGAACGAATTCTGGTAATACTTTCTGTATAACACATCAGACATTTATATGATACTAACTAGATGTCAAATGTTGATTAATTAATACTCCTAGCGCGATATAAGATTTCGTACGTCTTACTATATTTTTTTTACATTACTTATATTTTCAATTGAAACATCAATATTAGATAACGAATATTCTGTGTCCGATCCAAATTTTTACTGGAACGAATTCTGGTAATACATTCTGTATAACACATTGGACATTTATATGATACTAACTAGATGTCAAATGTTGATTAGTTAATACTCCTAGCGATATAAGATTTCGTACTTCTTACTATATTTTTTTTTACATTATTATGTTTTCAATTGAAACATCAATATTAGATAACGAATATTCTGTGTCCAATCAAATGTTTTATTCGAACGAGTTCTGGTAATATATTCTGCATAACACATATCAGACATTTATATAAAACTAACCAAACTATGATTCATCTCTACATTATCAATAGAATGGCTTAGAATATTTTTAGTAAAAAGATTTTTAAATGTCTGTTAGAAAAACATATAATATTGATTGAACTGAAATAAAAAAAAATCCTCATTTTTCGAGTAATGGCAACCTGCCAATTTCTTGACAGAAATGGATACTTTTCGGTAAGAAAATAAAGAACATAATGCACCCATTTCAAATTCTTTTATAGAAAATTTGCTGGTCATGGCGTTTTGTGTCAGTGCTGTCTGTTCAACTACGAAGAGTTCCTTACTATGTTACCAAATAGTGAAGATATATTAGAACTGTTATGAAATGAGAAATCTAAGTTGCCAGACATTCTATATCAATAATATTACTTTGATAAATGGTGTTTTGAAAACTCAGCGACTGTTTCTGGCAAATGAGGTTTCAAAGGAATTCGCCAAGCGTTGAAAATGTCATTTTACTGCAGACAAGTTGATATAAGATATGACAGAATTTACATAATTTTTTGCTTATATTTTGGAATTATATATTTGAAATATTTGACACAAAATTTTGAAAATAATAGTAGTATACAATTGTTATCGAATTCAAATGTAACCAAATTCAATTAACATAAGAATTTATCAATTAAAGAGAGAGTTTTTCACATATATATATATTTGTTAAAATCTTATAATATTACTCAATATTTTTAAAATCTATACAGAACAGAAACATACAATACAAACAGAAAGAACAGAAACATACAATATAAACAGAAGAATAAAAACATTTATTACAATGATGATCCCAGCATATAACAGAAGGGGTGAGCTGCTTTCCATTCGAGACGGTAATCCATTATAGGCGAAAGAGTACGACTTCTTTTCCCTAGGAAGATACAATCATGCCTTACCAGGGATTCGAACCCAAACCCACTCGGTTGCAAGCTGAGGTTTCATATCCACCATACTGGCTGGGCGGTAACTAATGTGTTAATCTCTGTATTCAAAAATGCCAGGCCGAGCTGTTACACGTCACTTTATAGCAAGTAAATTGGACGGGCATAGAAAATTGTGTTGAATTTTTTATCGAAAGAAATGTCTGATATTAAAATAGATAGCAATTATCTGTTTGGGGAAATAAGAAGACAATGTTTATTTAAATCCGATACATTAGAACAATGGGAAAATCAAAATGTTGAAATTGATGAAAGATGGGTGGAAATATTTAACTATTTCAAAAATGAACACATTCCATATGAAAAGTTAGTTATTTTTGTTGAATTTATGTTCTGCTGCCTTGATGTGATTGAATGTTGAAGATTGAATGTTGATACTGTAGCTGCAGCACTTACCGTAAAATTCAATATGAAAGATTTTTCTTAATCCTAAACTTCCAATATATTAGAAAATGATACATTGACAAAAAAATTCATTCAGTAGAAAAAAATATATATATATTTTTGAATTAATGAAATGTTTCATATATTTAGTCGTAATTTTTCTTGAATTTTTGTCCTCATTTTCATTATATAAAAACGTCCACCTTACCAAAAGTATATCACTACCATTTTTTCATTGTTGAATATTCTCAATTTTATTTTAATGTGTGATTGTAGAATCATTTAAAGAAAAATATGTTTAGAAAATTTGAAATTATCTCAGATATATTTACATTCACACATTCAGTTCTTTTTAGATTTAAAATGGAACTCGTTTGAAGACGAAAAAATTTTCTTATTCTATAAGCTATGTGACTCTGGCATAATTTATTTCTTTAAGATTTAGAAGCCTACCGCTTACAAAAAAAAAATTTGCGTGTATCAGTGTGAACACGCGGTAGAAGTTAACTTCTTTGGTTTGTTAATGGTTTAATATTTCACACATAGATTGCAAACAACGGTAATTTTTAAACAAAACAAAATGTATATATATATATAAGAATAATGTTTTAGTAAAAAATTCTCTTAAAATGGCTAATAGACGAAAAACACACACACAAACAAAAAAAAATTAAAGCCGTAATTTTTTTATTCATTTTTTCAATCTTTGAACAGATTACGGATAATACTATTTTACATATGGAAAAAAAAGTTTCTCGTTAGATTCTTTTTATAAATAATGAAGTTATTAAATATTTAATTAAAATTTTGAGTATTTTTTGAAAAATCGTAAAAAAAAAGATTACGGCATTTTTTTAATGACTGATTCTAAGAGAAAAGCATGAACTTGTTTAGGATAAAATATCAATTCATTTACACGAATGGAAACTGAAAGGGAATGATTTAGAAACCAATTTTTTAAAAGCGTATCAATTTTGACTCATTTTTAAAAAAAATCGTAAAAAATAGAAAAAAAATATTTTTTTTTAAAAAAAAAAATAATACACCATATCTTGGCGAAAAAAATTATCTTTCCGATTCTGTAATTATTTTTTTGTCTGAGATAGATAGTATGAATTAGATGGCGTTTTTAAAAACGTGGGGAAAATTCGGAGCTTCTTAATACCTTACGTTCATCGTGTAACCGTAACTGGTAACGAAAATTTTTCCCTACCGTGCCATAAGAAGTTAACACACTTCAAAAAGAATTAGTTCAAAAATAAAATAATAAAATTAATTACTGTATATGTGTGTGATGTGTACTCCCTAGAGAATATGGGGTATAATATTATTATTACAGCATTTTTCCATCAGAAAATATATCTTATATATGCCTTTTTCATTCTTTAACAATTGGTAAAGAAAATTCATTGTTAATTTTCTACTCTAAGATTTCTCTGAGAATAAATAGTAAGAAGTAATAATTAATTAATGACCTTATTTTATTCTTTATTGTATATGTCATGTGATTTCGTTTTTAGAATAAAATATTGTTTTTCCTCCTCTTGCGAAAGATGTGAAATATATTTTTTTAATGCAACCAAAACAATTTAATGTTTTCTTTTCTTTTAAACATATATGTAATCTATCAAATAATATTTGTTATGACATTTTGAAATTGCTGTTCAGAAATATTTATACCTTAGAGATGAAACCGTCCTATTATTGGGACGTATTTCAAATCTTAAGAGGGAAACGTATCTCACAAATTTTTGTCTGCTTTTGCAGCATATTTTTTCCCTTTCCTTTTACTTTTGCAAAAGAATTATGAGACCATGTACTTTTTAATATTATGTTTTTTTTTAAAAACCTTTGATAAAAACGGTTTTAATATTTTTACAGATAAAGCTAATAAGTTATTTCGATTCTGCTTTGTAAACATTTTTTCGTTTTATCTAAAAAGTAATTTTAATTGTAAAAAAAAATTAAATTAATGTTAAGTACAGTACTATGTCAAAACTTTCTTTAAGTATTTCAGAAAATAAAATATAATACCTTGCAGTGCACATAACTTTTTTTTATTTAATTCATGGATGAATCGATGATAGAAATAAAATATTAAAATTCTAAGAATCCAAATAAATGACCAAAAAATTTAACATTTAGCATGTTACACATTTTTGCAGCATATATTAGGTCTACCGGAAAGTTCTGTCCGTTTTTAGAATAAATTAAAATAATACATTTTCTATATCTTGAATAGACTTTATTGCATAATATAATTGCCATCATTATTTATGACATTTTGCTAGAGCGCGTTAGCAATTTGCATATTTCATTTTCAAAAAGTGTCTTATCCCTAAAAACGAAAAATTTAACCAGTGTGTCTCTGATATCTTCTTCGTTTTTGATTTTTTTTCCTGCAAAAAAAAAAAAAAATTGTAAGGAAAGAAACAAGGGATTATAGGAGGGTGCTAGCTCTGGAGAATATGTTGGATGTGACAGAATTTCACAGCCCAGTTCTGCGAGATTTTGACAAGTCCCAAAGCCGCATGTGACCTGGCATTATCATGAAGTCATATTTGTTAAGTTTTATGTCTGTAGATCAAATAGGCGATAAAAAGGATTTTTTTAAACTTTATAACATCCCGTAACTCTCTTGTGGGTCAATTTTTGAAAACACCTTCCTAAACTGATATCTGCTCAGCCAAAGTAACACATTGTTACAAATTTTGTGTAATGATTGTTTAAAATATTGTAAATAATTTATATCAAGATGTGCAATACGTTATTACTTTCTGTTGTATTTATTTTATGTTAAAATTGTTATATTTGCAAGCAACGCCACTCCTTACATTATAATGCCATTCAATGGAAACATCGCGAAATGTTGGCGATAGAGCCTAGTTGGCATCATTTTTGGCGAGCCTGTTGTCAACTTGGCGATTGATTGAACGATGCAGAAGTTGATGTGCTGTAGCGCCACCTGATAGGGAGCTGCAACAAAGAGGATAGCACGAAACCCTTCTCCACAAAAAAATACGAATACATGCCAATTTTTATAGTGATCGGTTGAACGGTGTTGGAGTGAAGCGAGGTCATCCATCCATTTTTATATATAGAGATGAAGGCCCTACTTTCCCTGACAGACAGTAGACAGTCAGTAGATATTTCTTTCTCATTTGATCATGCCGTGGTAGCCAAGCGATCATGATCGCGAACTCGTAGCTGGAGTTGTCAGGTCTCAGGTTCAAAACATAGCACTATTAAAGATTCTCTGGGTAGGGGAGTTAATGCACGTTAAGTCTGTCGTGGCTCACAAAGACCTCCAGTTTCGAAACTGGATGGTAATTCCAGCTCAATTGCTATCCTCGTTTTCCTTGACCTTGGTTCAAAATTAAAAGGTCCGTCGTTAATAGCCCCTCGTGTTTCATAGTACAACGTAAATTAAAATCAAGTCAATCCTCATTTGATTACCTTTTCTGGCATGTTTAAGAGAGAAACTTTTTTAAATTTCTTGATCGTATATTAAAATGATATTATAATTTGCATTCCTTTCATTTTTATTATTATTACCTGTTATTTGTATAGCATATTTTTGCATGGCATTAAATTAGTATGGAGTCAAATATATCTCAGGTTGAGACGTACTCCAAATAAAAAAAAAAAAAAAAAAATGGGAAAAGAAGAGAAAAATTTTAATTATATTTCGTGGAATATATCCCCCCCCTATTTAGATTAAATCTATGATTGAATGA
>BMAV01015411.1:254633-276729 GCA_019973955.1 Trichonephila inaurata madagascariensis | reverse complement strand
ATATATATATTAGATTATTATTTACTTATTTATTATTTCCATTAGCAAGGTTGTGGTTGAAATGGTTGTTGCAGTGATGAGGAATCGTTTAGTAAAAGGAATCATCTTCTTAAGTAGCATTCAAGATTTATTTACTATCGCACACACATAGAAAAACTAGACAACAATCAGCGTAGCGACATTAGAAAGCAAGCAGCAGCAGGGGAATTTTCCGAAGAATCTCGGCTTCTATATGAAAGACTGACCGGAAGTTCCAAACTTCACATGACTTCCGTGGATGGATCTTTTGATTGGTGGAAAGATATCGCACGAGGTGATTAAAAAATGGATAGTTAAATAAATGCTTCTATAATTTTTGAGGTATTAAATTTACGATTAAATCCCGCTAGGTAGGTAAGTTAATAGTTAACTATTTCCCCTAGAGTCCTAGGGAGGTCAGGACCATTACAAATGAAAAAACTTTTAAGATGAAATGATCTTGAATTATTATTATTATTATATGTACAATATAAATTTGTTTTATGAACTACAATTTTCATAAAACTCTATGAAATTTATGAGGTAAATTAAATCAATTTCATTTATATAAATCAATGTTTATCAAAATAAATTCATACTACGCACTGACTTAAGCTTAAATAAAATTATTTTATCGTGATGCTAAAAAGGTAATTGCTTTGACAAAGAATCTAAGAGGCTGTGGTAGTGGTCACGAGTTAGAGGCTGGTGTGTCGTGAGATTGAGTCCCAGTACCACTGAAGATCCACTGTGTGCGTACATGGCGTTCTCATCACTTAACCATGGTTCTAAATTACAAGGTACGTTGCCAATAGCCCTCGTATTGGATTTTAGGGCAAAATTTATAAACGTTGTCTCAATCGACTGTGAATGAAATTTGGATTTCAGAAATATAAATACTTAGGGAAAAAAGGGAAGAAGTGGAGTTTAACGAATGATAATATTACTAATAAGCAACCTGCATGCAATATTTCTAAAGCAGCGCATGCATTAAAATACTTTTCTCTTATAATATTATTACAATTTGTATTTAGTTAAGAATTAAAATGTTAAGAATTCAAATTAATATCTTAACTTCAAGATTCAAATGTTTAATCTCTTAAAAATTTCATTTTTAATAAAACTATAAAGCGTGTTTTTCCTGAGAACTAAAAGCTATTTTTCCTGTAAAACATTATTCATTTTAACCCAAATCGTCTATTTGGTAATTATAATTATTTAGATAACAAAACATTTTTTACTCTTTAATAAAATTATGATTCTTCTAAATAAATTTGTTTTTTTTTACATTAAAATAAACTATACAGTTTTAAAAAACTAAAAAACACCCTTTTATTGTTAATCGAACTAAGTTGTAACTTAATCTTTTATTCAACAAATATGAAAATGGGATCTGAAATCAGTTGCCAGATGCGGGATGGGATCTGAAAATGGTAAATCGTTAATCCTGATGATCCTGATCAGGACAATTGAACAAAATTATTAAATAATTGTATTGTCACTGGTCCTGGACAATGAGCAAAATTTTTGATTATATCTGATTTTTTAAAGTGGGTAAAAATTGAATTCAAATTACATACAAGTGAAGCTTATAAAAGGGTGTTAAAAAAAAGAAAACGGAACAATAAAGTGTTCTAAATGGTTCCAAGTCTTTTGAGCACTTTTTTTTAACTCTATGAAAACGGATTTTTGTATACATACCAATAATTTGAGCCATGTAAGCTTTCATATAGTTACTGAATACATTTATATCAGCTCGGCCACTAAAACATCTGTAGAAAGTGTTTTTTCTCGTATCAATAAATTATGAAAGGCAATTTTAATTCTTAATCCAATGTTAACTGTTAAAGTAATTTTTCTTACTTGAATATATAGCAAAGAAATGTTTTCCTCAAAAAAATATAAGCCCACAAATTAATATTAACGCGTATACTTTCATTTTACAGTAAATGATAGATAAATTTCATGAAGAGATAGGCATTTTTACTTGAATACATATAATGTTACCTATATGACGTTTGGGGAAATTGATAGGCAGCGTGAGACTTAAGGAAATAAATTATTATTTTTTTACGTCTACAGCTATTAACTGCACTATTTACATTTAGATATAAGTTATTCAAACCGTTCAGTATTTCAAAACACAGAATATTTTATTTGTGAAAGAGAAGTCAAAACAACATGTTGCTTCCCGAGTGTTCCAAGCGGACTGTCTCTCCACTCCCTTGGGTTGAAGTGGTTTCTTCTTATACCTCGAATTGTCCGACTCGCAGGAGGAATCCAGTCTTTGATTTTCTCCCGGCTAGTCACGCTGTCGGCGTTATGTCAGATGAAAGGACCCTGTAAAGAGAAATCAAAACAACATGTTGCTTCCCGAGTGTTCCAAGCGAACTGTCTCTCCACTCCCTTGGGTTGAAGTGGTTTCTTCTTATATCTCGAATTGTCCGACTCGCAGGTAGAATCCAGTAGTTGATTTTCTCACGGCTAGTCACGTTGTCGGCCTGGTGTCAGATGAAAGGATCCTATAATATTTTATGGGTGCGCATGTGGATGTGAACGGCTGCATAGGAAAGCCGACCTTGCAGCTGCTAGGTGGGAAAACGTAACACCTAAAAATAAGTAAACATCCCGTTTGGATGGGGAAGCCCCCGTTGGCTCGGTGTGGTAGATTGGGAAGGGGGTGGCATCTCAGGTGTCGTTACTTGAGGAGGGTTAAAAATTAAGAAATTTCTAGCGAACAGCCCTCTTTTTGCATTATATTGTGTCATTAATAATCAACCACTGGAGGAAATAATAATTGGTTACGTTATGTGCAGAACAAAATAGCAAATTTGTACTTTTAAAGTTGAAGTGACTGTATTTAAAGACATGAAAATTACAGTTGAGCTATATTGCTAATAAAATAATCGCGCAAGAGAACGCACTTGAAGATTAAATTCTTTTGTCAAGAAATTATCAATTGCTGCGGTTATTTGTGTTTTTAATTTCAAATAATTTGAATATTATTATGATCGAAAACCTGAAAAAAAAATATTTTGTTATTTACTTCCTTTCAGCAATAGATATAAGAAAGCAATGTTTTTAAATAAAATCGATAATTTTTCATGAAGTGGATGATATTTATTCCATAAACATAACTTTTCTCGTTAATCGAATAGAAAGAGCGCAAAAAATTGAAAACATTTTGCATCATTAAGACATAAATTTGCTTAAAAAAATCATTGTAATCAAATCCTGTGCCGTTTTTATTTAATCAATATTCTTCTTAAAGCAATTAAAATAGCAGAGTTTAAATAGAATTACCATAAAAATTATGTCTTCGATAGCTTAAAATGCAACTAAATCATCTATCCTTTATCGCTTTTTTCTTTTCTTAATTGAAATTCCTTCGAAAGTGTACTTTATAATCAGATCATCAAATAATTATCTAAATGCCGTTAGCAGATTTTTGGAATATTTTCTAATATTTAATTAAGTTAGAAGCATAACTTTTTATTAACATTGAATGAAGAACAAATGAACATTTAACATATTGAAGAAATTGCAGCTAATGCCAAATTGAAATCTCTCTCAATTCTGTTTCTCCAGAGATTTATTTTAAAATCCATTTAAATAACTTCTCTTAATAAATAAATTGAAAAAAAACATATTTAAGTCCATTCAACTTTCATAAGTCGAAAGAAATACATACATAACCTAATAATCGTTAATGACATTTAGTCATTTTTTTCAGAAGTCTGAAATAATTTTTAATTGCTTTAGTATAAAAGAGAATAAATTTAGTAGCAGTAGCACAAATCAATTTAAGTCCTTAGAAAATAGGGTATGTCTGCAAAAAATTCGGAAAAAGTTCTTTTTTTAATTATAATTTCTTCCAAAAACTTAAGTATGAAATAACTTTTAGAGCGAACTTTCCTTAATGGATTAGAGACGCCAATATTAGTAAAGTATTTATTAAATAATTTTGACGAAAAATTCTTTGCCTCGATAATTTTTTAAGCAAAATCAATACTTTTTAGAAATCATAAGAACAAACGATTATTTATTCTAAAAAAAAAACAATTATTTTATAAAAATAAACGAAAAATTACAGCTTTTTAATGTTTTAGATTAAAAATCGTTTGGAAAATAATATATTTTGAAATAGGCAATATTTTTATTTAAAAAAAAATTCTTTAAAGTATCTATTTGACTGCGTTTGGAATTGTAATTTTGAAAAGCGTATAAATGAATATTTTTTTAATATTTAGTATCAGTTAAATAAGAATATGCATATAAAATTGTTAAAATAGTATCATTAGACTAAAAAATTAATTAAGTGCTATTTTTTTTTTGCGAGAAAAAATCTTGATAATCATTATTACATAAGAGATGGCTAAGAAATATGAGAATACATTAAGTATAATAGATCGGTACTTAAATGTACATAAGAAAAGGAGAAATTATATCTGTATATTCAAAAGTATTTCGAAAATTATTATTTAATTTCAAATCCCTTAAAACAAAGTTACCCGTGATTTAGATTTGATGTAAAAGTTTAAAAAAACTTGCAACTGCATCATCAAATAAAAAATTAGAATGAACTAAAGAATAAACCCATTTGTAAAAAGGAATTGAAGCACATTCATTTAGCAGGAATTTAACCATATTCGTCAAAATAAAAAACAATCAAAATAAACAAAATTAGAAACTATATACCTATTTTCATATAATGAAAAATTTTAGAAACTAAAACAACTCATAAAAGAGGGGTTTAAAGTTTAGTAAATTTCGGTTTTCCCCATCAAGAAGATATACATAATAAAACCAAAATTTCCTCCTAAAAATTTGATTTTTACAAGGAAATTTTTATAAAAAGGAATTCAAATTTATTTAAAATGTAAAATAATTTACAGTGGGCCACAAAAGTGTTCCTTTCACTTGCAATTTCTAATAAAATTTAATGTTTTCGACCAATAAGAATTAATATATTGTAATTGTAATTTTTTTATGATATCTGCAACTTGTTCTTAATGGAATGACACAATTAATTTTTTAAAAATAATATAACTATTTTTTTTAAAAAATAATAATCAAACGCTACTAAAAAATACGCCTCAAAAGTCTTCGTACACTTAACAAAAATCCCAACTTAGATTTAAATATTGTATTGCCACTGGTGTCTCTATAATTGTCCCCAAATTTTGAAAACACCTCCTCAATCACTTTATTTATCCCAGTAGAACATATTTGGGGAGATTTAGATGTAAAAAAAAGAAAACATGACAAATAAACACAATGTGAAGTAAAAACAATAATCACAGAAGAATTGTGGAAAATCGATGCAGAAATTACAAAAAACTGATTAAATCTATACCAAGACGCTTAAAAGTTGTTGTGGACACTAAAAGATATCCTACTAAGTACTAAATTAAGAAAGAAATACAATATTTAAAGCTGAGTTGGGATTTTTGTTGAGTGTACGAGGACTTTAGTGGCGTAATTTTTTAGTAGCTTTTTGATTATTAATTTTTTAAAAAAATAGTTATACGGTTTTTATATAAAAAATTAATTATGTCATTCCATTAAGAACAAGTTGCAGATATCATAAAAAAATTACAATCACAATATATTAATTTTTATTAGTCGAAAACATTATATTTTATAAGAAATTACAAGTGTACGAACACTTTTGTGGCCCACTGTATATTTCGTGTGTCAAACGGTACAATTTATTTATTTCTGCTCGGATTACACATTGTAACCCTCTTTGATTATGTTTTCGTTTTAAGCTTACCATATTGGCGCCTTCAGCAAAAAAAAATTTCGTCAAGTTTGCTGCCTTATGCAAGATTTTTTAGAAGAAAAATTATTTGGTACAAATTAATGCCAAGAAGAAAGCCAAATTACGAAGAAACTTTTTTGAGATAAATATGGCAGCCTCGAAACTACCGTAAAATTCTTATTCATTTGATTACTTTTAATGATCTCTCTTGAGAATTCAAGATTTGATATAAATTACTTAGAGTTACTTACGTATTACCGGAGCCGTATTGGCGAGATCATATGACACGAAGCACATGGTTGTCAATTCAGCACGTACGCACATTCGATATAAAGATTGCCAACATGGCCTGTTATCCTCAAGGTTGGCATTGTTGCGATTGTACGTAAGTAGCCTTAAATATATCAATCGATGAATAAAAAGTTATTTCATTTTATTTTATTTTATTTTTATATAAATACTAGTTGGGGTATACCCGTTCTTCGCATGGGTGGATTGAAAAATTAAACAAGACAGATTGAAAGATAAAGAAGTTTTTAATACGTTAATTTTACGTGATTAAACAAAAAAAGCTTTTTGCATATCACGAATGAACAAAAAGCCCATATTTGTTAAATTTTAAGACTGTAAATCTAAAAACTGATAAAAATGGAAACTTTTTTTTTATTTATAACGCCCCGTAACTCTTGTGGATCGATTTTTGAAAACAACTTCCTAAGTTGATCCAAAAGTAACACATTGTTACAAATTTTGTGTCATGAACACTTAAAATAGAGTAAATAATTTATATCTGGATGAGTAATACGTAATATTACTTTCTGTTCTATTTATTTTATGTTAAAATTGCAATATTCGCAAGCAAAGCCATTCCTTACATTATAATGGTGATTCAATGGAATTACAGCGAAATAAAGGCGATAGATTGGCGATTATGTCGGCAACTTGGAGATTAATTGAACGATGCAGAAGTTGATATGCTGCAGTACCACCTGGTAGGGAGCTGTAACAAAGAGGATTGCACAAAAACCTTCTCCATAAAATCATACATATGTATGCTAATTTTCACAGTGATCGGTTGAACGGTGTTGGATTGAAGTGAGGTCATATATACAAACATCCAATTAATACATATGGATTTTAATCCAATGCAAATTTTGTGACATGTTTATCACTGCTATAACATTTTTAAGAAATTAAGTTTATTATTGCTGAAAGCAGGCATTTGAAAATCGGTCAGATACAATTTAGCGGCAACTAGAACTATAACCTCTTAGTAGCTAATAATAGCCTTTAATTTAGACAAATATATAGGTTTAATTTTAAAATAGTTAAGTAAGTTTTAGAATAAATTTGGTAGGACGAATCAAGTTATTCATGCTGAATTCGATTATATTTGTTCTATTTAAAAATAATTAAAATAAAGCAGAAGAGCCACACCTTATTTTCAATGGGCTAAATTTATGACGGTCACATTATAAAGACAGTGACGTGTTCATTGAATTCAAAATAGGCATTAATCTTGTACTTGCCGCTATACTTGTAAAATTTAGATAATATTTCAGATTTTATAAATGGATAAAAATGTTCAATTATAAGAAAAAAATTCATCAGAAATTTTAAAATTTACAAAAAAATCTTATATTAAACGCGTGTGTACTTATAAATTAAATGCAATTTACTTAATTGTGTGCGTTATTATTGTTGACAAATCTGTATTTCTTAAAAAGAAAATTTCTGCCAGAAGCAAAAGTTGGTAACAGTGTAGCGCTTGAACTGGTTGGCTAAAAGTAGGTGCATGCATATATCATGTGACTAATGACGTCACATGAATTTATTCCATTTAGCGGTAGTTAAATCTATTGCTTCTCTTGGTGGCTAATCAGAACCCTTAAACCGACAAATATAGGATTAACCCGGAAATAATTTAGAACGTCTTAAAATACTTTATGCATGAATTCGTTATACTTGTTCTATTTACAAAATAATCAGAATAAAATACAAGGACCACACCTTATTTTTCCATTACAACTTTTCAAAACGCCCGTTTTAGAAACTAAAACAGCAAATTAGAATAACAATTAAGTGAACAAAAATACAATTCAATTAAAATAGGAAACGAATATTACGAATATATTCAACTGAAATTAATACACTAAAAATTCGACTGTAATTGTTCATATTCGAAATAATCAAAATAAAGAGAGTAAAAACTGTTTAATTAAAATAACATTAAAAACTGTTCGAGAGAATAGAAAACAACTAATAATAATCATACTTTGGGGCAAACGATACCCTTGCAAAAATAGCCCATCCTAAACAGCACAAAGAAAGTTCTTCAACTCTTTTCGAACAACTCTTTATTGAGCAGTCAAACTCATCTTTGTATGAGGAGCGTGGAGAATATTTCCTTCTTTTTTCTGGCAGCAAACAAGATTATAGATTGCAGCCACGTTGTTGGGAAAGACGACAGCAATATCTCGGACTATTTACACAGTAACTAATATCCCACGCTCAGAAGATGACCAATATGCTAGTCTCGTTGATTTCATCACTCTTGCCAGGGGCTCTGCGTTGACGAGAATACTTTTTCCCCCAATGGAATTGTTGTTTAACAAATGAGAAGGGTTGCTGTTTGAAATATGTGGCTCGTTTGAGATATTTTTGAAACGAGTGCTGCTTTTGTTCTTTCAGATATGTCTACTTTGTCATCGGTGGATGCATGTCCATTAATTTTCGAGATACATTTCATAAGGATTGTGCGCTTTTGACACAATACTAATGCATTTGTGACTGTTTGATTGATTAGAATATTTCTAAATATGTATTTTATAAGTAAATGTATTCAAATTTTGATTATGGGAATTTTCTGATGGTACGAACAAAATGAATATGTGTGCAATAATAACCAGTTGAATTAAGATTGTGTAAAATATTTGATTAAATATGTCTCATTATTATTTGAAATATAATATATGAGGATCAGTTGCTTAAGTCAGTGCATCTCAAACTCTGAATATTAGCGAACCAATATTCAGTCCTAATTTTCGTCGCAACCCCCTTCTATGCAATAGCAATGTATTGAATTCAATAACACTATATTTTGACGCTAAAGCTACAACACGACTTCAAACTCTTACGTGCCACCGACGTATATAAACGTCTCGCAAACCAAAGCGATAATTGCCCCGGAAGTATATATACGTCTTTTTGAAATACGATCTTTTCTGTGCATTGCTATCCATAAAATTACTCCGAAAGGCTTTCGAATGCAATAAAAAGATCTTGACAGTGTTTGTGAAGGATTTACTTATTTATTCCTTTTCTCTTCTCCTCCCCCCCCCCATATATCTCATACGCATGCCTACGTGGAAAACGGTGGCATTGAGAAGCGAAGACGTAACTTTTAGTCGCAGTTTTAAGGGATTAATTATAAACCGTACAAATTATCAAGATAAGTGTTAATTTTTGGATATCATTTTTTTTATATAAAATGCCCATGGGGTCACTGGTAATTTTTAAACTTGTCGTTAACTTAGTATTGTTAAATTAATAATAAAATACAATGTGCAATACTGATATATTTATAAGTGTATTATATCAGTGTAAACGTGTTTTTTTATTTTTTATTATATCAAAATGTATTTTGTTTGTCTACTTTTCATAAATTAGTAATTTTCTTAAATAATCGTTTGTTTCCACCTTTTTAATATGCACGCGCCCCTTTCTTAGAGTTATCACACCCTCCTAGGGGGGGCACGTCCCTCAGTTTGAGAAACGCTGACTTAAGTCATTCTTAGTTAGGACATAATTTTAAAACATTCTAATGTCAATGAAATATTCTACTTACGAGAGTTATAAATTTAGCCACAAAATTTATTTTCAGGACAGAACTTATCGAGTGAACTTGGAATTTTACATATTGAACTTAACAATTATCCTATTTATTAATTTCCTGATTTGATTAATAGCTATAATTAAAAAGTTTAGATATATTTCGTCTTAATTCAGTGGCTTATATATTGTACAGGACCCGGTTGTCGTGGTAGCGTATCGCGCTTCCCCGCTGCAGGTCCAGATTCTATTTCCGGGCTGTGTAAGGTCAACTCAACCTTTCATCCCTACTGCAGTGGGTCGATAAATGAATACCAAGCTTGCTTGGGGTCTTAAACACTGGGGGTCTCGCTTCAAACTGACCACCTGATCGGGACATCTGCTCATGTATTTCAGCGCCCAATGGTCACGTATGCTGGGATGGGCACAGTAGACCCTGGCCGTCATGGGCTGTTGCGCCACTGAGTTTATATATTGTACAGTTAATAAATTCATTTTTATCTAATTATTAATCAATGTTTTTAATAATAGAGTTTATATTTTAAGGTATCCGACTACGTTCGGAACCGTGATTTTGCAAAAGCGTATAAATGGATAATATTTATGATATTTAGTGTCACTTGGATTAGAAAATGCATATAAAATAGTTTTAAGAATAGTATTACAATAAAAAATTATTTAAGTACAATATTTCGACAAAAAAGGAACATAGAATGGCCCATTTTCAAAATATTCTCCTTTTGCGAAAAATGATTCTATTATAATAATATTTTGCCTGCATATAGTTCAGACCTCTGTACAGAGGCTCAACTAGAATTTTTGAAATACATAACTTAGAAGTGGATTTATCCATATTTTACGACAACAGAGGGGAGAAATTTTAAGAAAAAAAAACGCCGATAATTATTTAAAATAGATGTAACTCTGAAAATAATGTGAATTTTTCAAAAATCATAGTTGAGCCTCTTTAGAGAGATCTGAGCTGTATACAGGCAAAATATTATTATAATAGAAGCATTTTTGACAAAAGAAGAACATGTTGAAAAATGTTTATTCTAAGTTAATTTTTTACCGAAATATTGTATTTTAAATTTTTTTTTCCTTTTTAAAATCACGGTTCCTAACGTAGTCTCTCTCTCGGATACCTTAATAAAAATCTTGAGTAGCCTTGTAGTTATGTGGCCATGTTCTCGATCTCATAGCTTTCATTGTCAATGCGTGGGTTCGAATCGTATCGCTATTGAAGACTCGCCTTACAATGGGGTTGATGTGAGCTAAATCTGCCGAAGTCCTCTCGTAAACGTGATGTGGAATGTAGAAGAATGTGTGGACAAAACTCGGGTGTTATCCTGATCACTTAAATGCGGCTAAAAATTACGAGGTCTGTCACCAATAGCCCTCGTGTAGCTTCAGAGTGTGATATTATTAAAACAATCAAATTATATGTATAAATGAGTATCCTTAACCGACAATTATGGAAGGAGAATTTTGACCAGACGATAAAATGTTCTGAATGATCATATAAAAGAACCATCATATACTTCGATTTGTATATTTTGCTCACGAAATGAGCAACAGGAGGTAACATAAATACATGTATAAACACGAGTCATTATAATAATATGAGTTCTTAAATGATAATAATAAAATGGGTTCTTAATACATTTTTAAAAACTTAATTTTTGTCTGTGTTATATTGCGCTTTCTCCTTTTGCTCATTTTTGCAATTGAAACTCTTCCTCGTATCAATTTATAATATTCGTGGGAAATAGCCATTTACACATACACACACTGTTTGCTCATAACAGTAAAAATGTTCGATTTCGTTTGAACGTTAGAGCCTTTGATTGATTACATAATTTTTTTGAATAAACATAGTTAAATCTGAGTATTAATGTACTCACGTTAGTTAATTCACATTTTTATGCACTTCCATTTGTAAAGACTTGTAAATAAACAAAAAGCAAATATCTATTTTAATTTACTTTGAAACCAACAAACCTTGTTACTACATCTTCAAATGGGCGTCAAAATTCCTACCTTCGGTCTAATTATATCCTACAAATATACAAGCATAGAAAAACTGTTTTAATATGTCAACGAAAAAGGTATAATTTAAGAGAGTCCAGTGGAAACTGGACACTTGTTACAAATTCTTTCTAAGCAAAGCCTTTTTTTCGTAGTCTTCAGTAGACATAGTCTTAAGGCCTCATAGGACTCTTAAATTGCAAATATGTCGATTTTTTTAAAAAGATATATGTTATAGCCTTAATATTTATGAGCATTTTGGTACCAAAATTGTGTTGTTACTATGAAAACTTCCGAAGTTATTGAGAAATAAGTAATGAAACTTAAATGAAAACCCTATCTCTTCCTCATCTTTAACTTTATTTTTCGCAAAACAAAAAATTTTAGATTCTGCGCAGGATTTTTCAGAAATTATTTATGGTATCAATTTGAAATTTTATACACGTGTTCAAAATAAATCTCTTCATAACTTATACATCAATTTTCAAAAAACAAATTAATAGAATCTTTTTAATTTGAATTTTAATTAATTTTTTTCTTAAAATTTTAAAATTTTCGTTATGATTGTATTAAAATTTTTTTCCCCTTTAAATTTCTTAAAAGTGAGTATAACTTCAAAAGTGAACATTTTTATACCAAGTAATATTAATTTTGTAAATTTTGATCAATTTTGTACTTCAGAATCCTGCGCGGTGTAAGATACTAATTTTCATATTTTTGAAAAATTGTCCAATTTTTATTTCTTTATAGCCTTTTAAATTTCTTCTCAAATTCTCTGAAATTTTGAGAAATAATGTATATATGTGTGATTACCTTGTAGTAAAAGTTTCAAATTATTGTTTCGTTTCATTGCTAAGTTACATTGGTTTGAAGAAGGATGTCCTTTTTGAGCGCATGGATATGTGTTAAGAGTCCTGCGAGCCCTTAAGATTCCAGATGTAACATATATATCAAGCAATAATTACCAGTATACAGATATCAATTACAAAGGCTGCCTTGAATACGGAAAACTTCAAAGAAAATTTATACGATAATGATTGTCTAATTAAGTTGAGTAACGTGACTTTCAAATTCTGTTACCAATATTTTGACTTATAAATCAGTTCCATCTGTAAACCAGACAGTTTTAATAGCTGATTATGCGACGATTTTAACTGGAAAATCGCATTTGGAAATGAAAACTTTGTTAATTTAGAGAGTTGATAAATTAAATTCACACATAGACGAAGGAATAGCGCAATATTCATTTGCCAATTTATCAAGGAATGACATTCGTGTCGTCTAGTATTTGTCTGCATTTTATGCATATTACTTAATCATAGAGCTAAAGCTATGTCTACGATTCACAGATTTCATAAAGAGTGTAAATTTTAGTCTACCTCAATGCCTAACTAAACAGGCTGTTGCCGAATTCAACCAACAAATTCAGAAGGGGGGGGGGATTAGGCAGCATGGGATGAAAAATAAACAGAGAACATGGGCATAATGTTCACAAACCCCTTTAGTCAGTGAAAATCGCGATAATAGTAGCCGTCAGTAGCCACATGCAGACGAGCAACTAAATCAGTTTGTGCAGACACAACGTTTCGATATACCAATTACTTGAGATTACCCCATAGGGGGAAAACTCCAATAGTGTGAGATCTGGTGATCGTGGTGGTCATAGAACCGAACCCCTTACGTCTGATCATAACCAATAAATCACGTACAGGTGCACAGAAATGTGCCGAAGCCTCATCATGAACCATCATGATATGGTTCCTCCATCCATCATCATTTACCGTATTTTTCTCGAAAACTATGGATCGTACAGGTATACTTCTTTCGGGGTTGTTTATGTACGCCCAGACCAGGGGCGTAGATACCACCATATCAGCCTTATAAATGATACCGTGCCCTCAAGGTACAGGGGCCCCAACACGTGTAAGCAAAAAATTGCAATATATTAAGAGGCCCATATAAGGGCCCCCCAAGGAATCTTCGATACAGGGCCCACTCAGGACTATCTACGCCAGTGGCCCAAACATAAGTATAGTTTACCAATCTCCATTTTACACGAATGAATTGAAAAGTTGAATCAAAGCAGCCACATCCAGACTGTTGATTCTTCAATGCTTCATAGAGCTTGGTTGAAAATCTAGGACGGATTCGGAGATTAATAGTGTGTGTGCATTGAAATCATTCAATAAATAATTGCAAAAAAAAAAATTAATATTTTTTTATGAAAAAAAAAACGTAAGTGCATGTCACAGTTTAATAATTATTGATAATTTTTACAGTGTAAAGATAATTTTCGTACATTCTGTAGATTTACAGTGAAAGTCGTTTCACGCGAAAACGCTTAAGACGAAATATCGGTTAACACGAAACAACACAACAGCTATGTATTTTCATACATTTTTTTTTCTCTTATCCCACGAAACGCGAAAATCGCTTAACACGAAAAGATTTCCCTTCTGGGAATGAACAAAATACCTAATACACCGGATTTAAGAGTAGTGTGAGATGAGGATTTAAGTGAAGTGTGAGATGGAAAAGAGGTAGTTTCACATGTTTCGTAAACAGAAGGATAACGTGGCTTTCACATATACTCGGTATAGAAAGTGACACGAGACAATTTTGTTTATCAAAGTCACTTTCACCCTCCACATCTACCACTCACAGAAACGTTCGAAATGAAGACCATCATGAAAAAAACATGCACAGTTATTTAGACGCACATTCCATTGGTGAAATGAATAACAGAATAGACCACATCGGACAATTTGTGGAAGATTTGATACTAAACAAGTAATATAAAAGAAAATTTTAAGTCAATTCCTACTTAGATCAACAAAGAAAATTTTTATTTTAACGACTTTTTATTAAATAGTTATAATTACCATACATATGACAGAATCACAACATATTAAGCGGTAATTAATTTTTATTAATGAACATAAAAGTATCGTATTGTCATCCAAAACAATCGTGTCTATAAAATTTCAGTTCAACTGAATGCTTTAAAACGTGAGAAAAAAAACCTTTTCAAGTTTTGACACAAGTCGTCAAAAGGGTCGCTAAGTCGCCAAAAATGATGCCAGCGTGGCTGTGTATTTGTAATTCTTTAAATAATTAGTTTTAATCAATTAAAATTTTTATTAATTATAATTAAATTATTATATTGTCATCCAAAATAATCATGCATATAAAATTTCAGCGCAATTGAGCGCTTTAAAATGTATTTTATTAACGATTGAAAATTCTACCAAGATAAATAAATAAATAGACAAACAAATAAATATATAGAGATTGTGAGCTAATAGTAGAAATTGAAAAAGACAACGCAAAGAAAAATATCAAATTATTTTCCCAAACTCAATAAAATTTTTGATTTCCGAAAAATTTGAAAATTGAGTATTATATTTCATTTAGTTTTTGTGACCACCCATACAGTATGGTGGCTTGTAAACGAGTGAGCTCGGGCTCAAATCCCGAATACGGAATGAATGTATCTTCTTCGGTAAAAGAAGTCGGTCTTTCGCATGCAATGAATTACCGTTTCGAATGCAGAGCAGCGCTCCCCTTCTGTTATATGCTGGGATCATCATTTGTAATAAAATGTCTATATTCTTCTGTTTCTATTGTATGTTTCTCTGTTCTTCCACTCGTATTTCATATGTATCCCAGGATAAAAACACCTGACAACAACAAGTTTTTATGAATATTTTTTTTCAATTCCTACTATTAGCTCACACTCTCTACATTTATTTATTTATCTTAGTGGAATTTTCAATCGTTAATAAAATACATTTTAAAGCACTTAATTGAGCTGAACTTTTACATACAGGATTATTTTGGATGCCAATACAATAATTTAATTGTAACTAATAAAAATTAATTGATTAAAATGAATTATTTAAAGAATTACTAATACAGCCAAGTTGGCATCATTTTTGGCGACTTAGCAACCCTTTTAGAGACTTGTGTCAAAACTTGAAAAGGTTTTTTTCTCACGTTTAAAAGCATTCAGTTGAACTGAAATTTTATAGACACGATTTTTTTGGATGACAATACGATACTTTAATAATAATGAATAAAAATTAATGATCACTTAATAATGTGATTCTGTCATATGTATATACATATTTATATTAGTTGTAACTATTTAATAAAAAGTAGCTATAAAATAAAATTTTTCTTTGTTGTTTTAAGTAGGAATTGACTTAAAATTTTTTTTTATATTACTTGTTTCTTCGATTTTATTAAATCCATCCATATATACGTGCTCTAATAAACTTAATTTTGTTAAATATACGTTGTTTTTTTATTTGTTTATTTGAAAATTCTTTAACATTTCATTTCCTAAAATATTTCAGTCTCTTCAATTTCATGTTGGTGATTTTCACTGCATTTCGTACACATTCTGTACATTTACTTAAGACTTAATAATACAGCATAATTGCATTTTAATTTATATCTAAGTGATGTTTTTAATAATTTAATGTATTCATCTACTACCTAAAATTTTAATGAAAGGCAATTTTTGAATTTTAGTTGCTTCTAATAACGTTTGAGAGTTTTAACAAAATCGCGTAAGTGCAGCTATTTAACTGAAAAATAATGGATATTAAAGTTGAATAAGTTAATACAAATCTTTAAGACCATTTGAATAGGCGATAACGATATTTCAGTTCCTCTTAAAGTCATGTTATCGAAGAGGGTTGGGCCTGAAGTTTTAAAATATTGATTCGATATTGAGAACATTTATGCGCCACTTTACACCTATATCCTAAATTTTAATTTTCTGCTTTCTAAGTAATTTTATTTAAAAATTATTACTCGAATTTCTATATATATATATACAGGATAATTAATTTAAAATGCATTGAATAGACTTAAAGTAATTTTACTCGTGTTGTATTATTTTATAATAAATTATTTAATTTTTAATTAATTATTAAATTTTTAAAAGAATAAATCAAAATAAGTTATTTTGAAAGAAATATTAATACTTTTTTTTGTTACTAAACTATTTATTTCATATATATATAAATACTGAGAATTTCATAATACTACCCAAAAGTCGTTTCCATAAATTGTGAAACAACTATTAACGAAAACATTGTTATAAGCCTACCTAAAGTGCAATGTAAATTTTAAGCAGAGAGCCATGAAATTGCAGAAAAGGGAGTTATTGCGATCTATACAATGAACACGCAATTCAGTTGAAAGGTCATGCGCATGCAAATGTCAGGAACAAAATATCATTCTCGACAAGAGTGTTCACCAAACACGTGCAGTCGACGCGAGCAGCTCAATACTACAATAAAAAGCAGAACGGAGGCGCAATTAAAGCCATTTGCTGCAAGTGCAAGAGAATTATTTCGTGAAATATGGCTTGAAAAAATCCCCTGTACGACTTCACACGGGGAAGAATGATCGTAAAACTGGAGGAGGGGCGTAGTTTAACCAATGTAGCTGAAGAGATCAGAGTCAACAAAAATATCGTTTCGCGCTCTTGGAAAGCCTTCCCAACCATAGGTACAGCTGTTAGAAAGGTTAGTGATGCCCGCCATAGGAAAACAACTACAGTGGATGACCGATATATCATCCTGCAAGCGAAAAGAGCCCGATATCAGTCAGTAAGCGCCATTTCTCAGCAACTGTGTACAGCAAGTGTCACGGCTTACTGTGGCCAGATGCCTTCACAAAGGTGGCCTATTCGCCCGCCATCCAGGGAGTGGTGTAAGGAACACAAAAACTTGACAACTCATCAATGATGCTGTGTCCTTTTCACAGATGAGAGTCGTTTCAGTGACACAAGCGATTCTCAATGCTAGTTTATTTGAAGAGAGGTTGGGACATAGTTTCATCCCAGTTACATCACGGAAAGTGACCGTTATGGTGGTCCTGGAGTTGTCGTCTAAAAAGGCATTATGCTGAACCGTTGGAGCGGAACTCCACGTTTTCGACAGAGGTTCTGTAACTGGAGATTGTTTTGTAAGGAGGTGATCCATCCCCACGTGCGTTTGTTCCGAAGTGCTATTGGAACAGACTTCATTTATATGAATGAAAATGCATGGCTACACCAGACTGCTAATGTACAGCAGCTGCTGAAAAGTGTAGATATCACTCAAAGGGATTGCCCAGCTTTCTCCCCTGATTTAAAACCTATAGAATATCTGTGGGATGCTTTGGGGAGACTTTGAGATGCTTGAGGCATGTATACATCCTCCGAGGAAACCTCAAGAACTGTTGAGCAATCTGGGACTGAGTAGGGAGAAACGGTGTGAAGCAACAATTGAACTCAGAGGAGGGCATATCCCATACTAAGGAACAGCTGTTTGTTATTCTTTATCTTGGACAGACAATCATGTGTAACCAGTGCTTCTCAAACTTTCAATATACTTGACCCACTATTCAATCATCATTTTCATCGCCCCCCCCACACAGTAACAATGTATTGAATTCAATAACACTATACTTTGACACTAAGCTACATACGACTTTTAGCTCTTGTGTGTCACCGACGTATATAAACGTCTCGCTCATCCAAAGCATTAATTTTCTGGACGTATGTATACGTCTTTCCGGAGAACGATCTTTTTTGTGCAGTGCTATCCATAAAATTATTCGGAAGGCTTTGGAATGCAATAAAAGACCTTGACAGTGTTTGCGAAGGATTTACTTATTTCGGAGGATTTGCTCATTTATATTTCTTTTCTCCTCCCCCTCAAAAAAACATCAAAATACGCTCGTCTGCATGGTAAACGTTGGCATTGGGGAGCGCGAATCACGTAACTTTTAATCGGCAGTTGTGAGGAATTAATTACAAACCGTATAAATTATCAAGATACGTGTTCATACAAGCCCATGGGATCACTGATAATTATCAAACTTGTTCTTAACTTAGCATTATTAAATTAATAATAAAATATACATTACCCACACAGAGAGTACTGATATATTTATAAGTGTATTATATCAGTGTAAATATGTATTCCATATTTTATTATATCAGAAAATATTTTGTTTTTGTTTACTTTCAGTAAATAAATAATTTTTTAAATAACCTTTTCTTTTCGACTTTAATATGCTCGCGCCCCCCTCATAGAGTTATAACGCCCCCAAAGGAGGGCGCGCCCCACAGTTTGAGAAACGCTGATGTGTAACGATACTGTGAGTTCACAAACGCCTTTTTTTGATTCCATACAGTATACATTGTATTCATTTTTGGTAAATATGCTTTCGTTATCGTTTAGGTACAAAATTATGTCTCTCATTTCTGAATTTCATATCTCTTAGGTGATTTTTCGCGCAGTTATGGCATAAGAAACACCTGTTGATTAAGTTTCGCACATCAGTGTATATTAAGATCAATAAAAAAAGTTCTTTTTTATGTCAGGAATGTTCGCTTTTCATTGTAATTAAAATAGCACATAAAATTACCTATGTTGTGTTATCTGTACTTTTGCGCTGCAGAATAAATAATTTTATACTTTTAACTAATTTTATATACACAAAATTGTTCATTTCTAAATAGCTGATCGCCACCTTTGAATTTCGGTTAGCACTGTCCAGAATTACTCTTATGTATACAAACTCAATTTGAATGCATTAAAATGTTTAGTTCTGAAATCGAAGTGTTACAAATAACTTGTCCGTAGTATTTTCTTCTCAGTATAAATAGAAGAAAATACCCGAAAAACAACTCTTTCGAGTCGGGAATCAAAAAGATTGTGAAGCATCTATTTTAGTCAGTATTTTAAAATTTCCAATTAACTGTGTGGCGCGTAATAATTCAAGAATAGTTATTTTAGCTGTTGAATAAAAAGTATGTAATTTCTAACTATGAGTATTTTTTTTTGCGTAAAATATCCAAAATGTCAGTGCGAAAATTTGGATTTTGTTTGAAAACAGATGAAAAAAATAGCACCGAATTAACGAACAAAATGTTCGATTCCGATGAATTCGTTAAATTAGGGTCCGACTGTATACCCCTCTCTTTCTCTCCCTATTTATCTAATTCCCTCTCTCTTTCTCTTAGTTCACGGATCAATTAAAACAATTATCACTTAATCCAATTATAGACCGATTAATCCTCCAATTCCATCTTCCGACTACAACTCCTCCTCCTCCTTCAATGACGTGTCGGTAGGCGGTCAGAAATTGAAACAATAGAACTAACCTAGTTCAGGCTCCCTGCTGTTTGTTTACCTCTCTCCATCTTTCTTTTCCAAAGATAATCCGTGAAAGCTTTACAAACATTACTCTTCTCTTCTACCATCAACTTATCTCTCTATCCTCGGCGACGTTTCGAGGGGGCTTTGTTATTTTTTCTTGCCTTTTTTGTCGAGGACTTTCGCTTTCATTAGGTTGCATCCGGTTGACGAAGAATAGCCTGTAGACTTGATGTGTCTTTTGAAATCGAATTCTTTCCCTTCCCCCTCTCCTCTTTTTTTGTCTTTTTGGGTTATTTCGGGATGAAGGAGACCCTAAGTCTAATGAACTAACAATTCGGAAACCATTTGTGTTGCTGTGATGCTCTTAAATTAGAACTTGTCAATTAGGAAAGGGGACACACAGAATTCATCAGTTATACAGTCGAATTTCTTCTTATAGAACGTCTTATGCATTGCTTTCTTTGTGAAGTAAATATTTTATAGAAATGTCTCGATTCTCTATATTTATTTAAAACAATAAGGGTCGCAAAATGTTAAAATTTCTAATTTCCTTGGGCCGTTATGAAACTCATCGTGAAAAATGTGAACATACGTATGTTTGTATCCTACATTACTTTTTTAAAATATTTGTGAACTTGGAATTTTTCTAAGTGATTTTAAACATGGATTGGTTAACCGAGACACACGAATCTATAACCGTGCTATGTTGCATGATTATTTTAAGCGTATTTTTGTGTATGTCTAGTATCTCCTTTGAGAAAAACAAATCTACTACTTTATCTGAGAATTCTCTTTTCTCATCCGAATGAAAAATTATTTTAAAATCATATTGAAGTTTCAATATCGAGAACTCATAAAGTAATTAATGAATAACACACACACAGTTATATTTGCACAATTCGTTTTAGTTTGTTTTAAAACCATTTAAATTTCTATAATAACTCCCTGTCAACAAGTTCTTCCTTTCGTATTTGGAAAAATTGTAAAATTTCAGCACCCTGTAAGGAAAATAAAGTAAATGTTAGTTTACTATCGTAATCGAAATGACTATTAAGAAATATAATTTTACGTAACTAATAATCCAACACTATGATTGAAATTATTAGAACATTCAGTGGTCATAAGCGAACTTTGCTTGGAAATTTTCTCCTTTTTTTCATTCAATTCTTACTATTAGTTCACTCTCTCCCTATATATAAATGTATACATTTTCTTCAAATTTTCAATCGTTAATAAAATACTTTCTATTCATCCATTCAAGTTCAAATAAAAAATTTTAAACTTTTAGTGGATACTTTATGTTAATACAGTTTTTTCAAATATTAATTCATTAATTTAATTTAATTAATTACCGGTTTTTGACGTCTACTTAGATTCATTTCCATTTTTGTAACAATGTAGTTGTTAAAACAATGACAAAAGCTGGCGTTGAAAACTGGTTTTTAAGCCAAACTAGCACTATAAGTCCTCGTAGCCAGTGCATCTGACTTTTATCTAGAATCAATTAAAAGATGGTCGCTTTGATTGCATGTGCCTCCATCACAGGTAATCTTCAAGTTATTTTATATTGGTACATTGTTCTTTGAATGACCATACTATGATCAGCTACAAAATCAATTAGTCATTTTTCACAATTCCTGCTGTTAATTCGCTCTCCTCTCACTATATATATAAGGTTGGCTAGCCCTAAAAGTTTGCTTAAACCTGCTATCTTGGTTCCTAAGGCCAGGAGTTTGTTATTGTACTACTGAGGCTCATATTTCCTACTATCTTGACTAGTTATATTTAGGTTTTATAACTATTTGTATATATTTATGGATTATATATATATATATTTATATATATATTCATATATATCTTATACAAATTTTCAATCGTTAATAAAATAATTTCTATTCATTTCTATCATAAATAGGAATTGACTTAATCTTTTTTTTTTTTTTTTATTTGTTTTTTTCTTTTATGAGTTTTTGCTATTGTTGAATATTGTTCTTGTTATCTCATCGGTTCAAAGTTATTGCATTTAAATATTGAGGTTTTAGCAGAATAAAAGTATTTTTATTCATAAACACATATAATTATAACCCATTAACAAATATTAAAGATTAATTCATAACATTATATACATGAAAACTTTTAGAGAAAGAGAGATTTTTTTTTTTTTTTTTTTTTGCAATATTAGTCTTAGAACACACATGTTAACAAATATGCATTTCTTGGATCTCCTTTTTCTCCGAAAGAAGATATAAAAAATTGCCATTTTATATTTAAGTAATGTAAAAGATTAAAA
>BMAV01015411.1:227450-254233 GCA_019973955.1 Trichonephila inaurata madagascariensis | reverse complement strand
TGTAATAACTCGTAAATACATATTCTTATTTTGACAAAAATAAGAACCAACAACAAATTTCTGTTATAATTTTTATATACTCAAGACATATGCTCTTGTATCCAATTTAGTTATATTAGTTTTAAATTTAAGAAAAAACAATTACCGTAAAATCCGGCGTATAACGCGCACCTATACTTTCAAGGTGCATTTTTTTTTAATTTTTAGGTATATTCGATGTATAACTTCCCCCCCCCCCCCCACTTTTTTTTTTTTTTTAAGAAGAAACTTGAAATATATTTGTGCAATGCTCTTATGTTTTGAAGTCATTTATTCGAAGAATTATCCCTGGAATTTGAAGTTCATAAGGTATGTTATTTCTTTTCAATAAACTGTATTTAGATCTATGTAGAATCCTAATTTTTTTTATGCTCATTTTCTTTATTTTTGAAGCTATCATTTTTATACCACGCGAAGAACGCGCTCCCATAATTTTTAATTTTATCTTTTGTGTTAAAAGTGCGCATTATACTCCGGATTTTACGGTATTAGTCAAGTTTTATTACTCAATATTATTACGATTGCTATTCAATTTTTTTCATTTTAATTATTAAAGAAGGATGTATTTTAATAGTCTATTTCTTAGGACTCACTGTAAAAACGAAAACAAAAAATTGCACTGTCAAATCACACAGTTATTGTATTCGTAATAATCAACAAAAATGGCATTTTATTTTTCAAAACTCTATATAATAGATCTTATGACTAAGAGGTGAAAAAAGTTGTTTAAAGGGAAAATTTAAATAAACCGAATATTTTGTAAGCGGAAAAAAGCTATAAAAGATTCTCTTAATACAAAGCTTCTCCGACTTTCAGTATTTGCGACCCAATATTTAATCATAATTTTATCGCGCCCCTCTTCTATACAATAAGAATGTATTGATTTCAAGAAAAATACCCTTTAACGCGCTAAAGCAACAAAACGACTTTAACCTTTTAAGAGCCACCGGCGTATGTAAACGTCTCACTCAGCCACAACGTTAATTGCCCTTGACGTACATATACGTCTTTCCGAAGAACTATATTTTCTGTGCACTGCTGTCCACAAAATTCTTACGAAGGCTTTGGAATGCAATAAGGGACCTTCACAATGTTTGCGAAGGATTTACTTATTTCAGAGGATTTGCTTATTAATTCATTTTCTCCCCTCCCCTCAATACATCACATTCTTGCCCTTACGTGCAAAACGGTGGCATTGGGGAGCGAATCACGTAACTTTATTCGGCAGTTAAGGGATTAATAATAAATCGTACAAATTATCAAGACAAGTGTTAATTTTTGTATATAATTTTATATATAACAAGCCCATGGGGTCACTGGTAATTATTAAACTTGTTCTTAGCTTAGTATTGTTAAATTAATTATAAAATAAATTGTGAAGTACTGATACATTTATAAGTGTATTATATCAGTGTAAATGTGTACTTTATTTTTTTATTATGTCAGAATGTTTTTGTTTGTTTACTTTCAGTAAGTTAATAATTTTTTTTAAATAATCTTTTGTTTTCGACTTTTCAATATGCTCGCCCCCCCTAGTAGAGTTATCATGCCCCCTAGGGAGGTGCGCTCCACATTTTGAAAAAAGCTGTCTTAATAATATAAACTCTTGCATTAGCAATAAATGGCAATAGTTCAAGTAAGTGCCACCCTTTACTTTATTCCAAATTATAATACTACGTTACATGAAATATTAAGAAAAATAAGGTAGTTCTTAAGTAGTTTTTTATATGCTTACGAATGCGGAATCTCAAGTTATATATTCAAATAACACTATACTTATTATCGCGCGCGTATCTTCTTTCATTTCAATAAAAACTTTCTAAATGTACTAAAAAGAGGATACATTATTACTCGCATTTGTTCGTTTCTTTTCAACTGTATGAATGTTTTTATCTCTGCTTTACGAAGAACAGAGAAAAAAAAACCCTTTCTTTTTTTTTATCTCAACGCACAAACTTTTTGCACATTGGAGCTCCATTACATTCCTTATTCAATTTTAAATTACCCATCCTTGAAAAAAAAACCCAGCTGAACTAAGAACCAACTTAATGCTCCAGGTTAAGAACAAGGAAGAGAGAGAAAAAAATAAAACAAATTATAATTCTGAAAAAAAAAATGTTTTGGAATTAGCTAACTTAAGTGTACCTAAACGCATCCCTTTGAAAAACGCTGAGTGCTGCGACAACCTACGCAAAAACCCTTTATAAAAATAATAATTTCGTAAGATTAAAAGAAAAAAAAGAAGAGGAAAATTTTCCACCTAAAAACAAATCCATTAACCCATTGTCCTCATCGACACCTTCTCTGCTGAGGGGGTAGGTGGGGTTGGGACCTACCCCTTTCCTTTAGGATGTGATATCTAATTACCGGAACATAGTGAAAAGACAGCTGATACTCCAACCAGAAACTACTTAATGGCTTTGTTATCGGCAAAGAATCTGACGGAACATGCCTCTACGACCCTTTGGATCATTTGCATCCGACCACCCCACTGAGACCTCTCCCTTCCCCCTTTCTTGATGGGTCTGTTGGTCGAGTGGTGTGGAGGTACAGGCTTTTTACCAAGAATGCTGTTAGGAAAGGTATTAGTTCGCTCTTTAAAGAATGGAAGCTTTCAAGCACAATTTTGGCTTAAAGTTGTTTACTTCTGCATTTAATACATTTAGTAGGGTGCATTGTGCTTGTTCTGTTTTACCTGGTACAATACAGCTTTGAATTGGATATGTGAGGATTCTTTATTCTACCACATTAGATGCAAGTTTAACCCCTTCCAGGCTTATTTTATTTCTGGATTATGGATCAAAAAACGTCAAATTTTTATGCTTATTTTCAAAAATATATTTTTTAAACATAAAAGCACCATTTACATACAAAATTTCCTAAAAATTAATGTAAAAAAAAAATCTATTTAAATAAATGAGAATTTCTCCTGTAAAGTTGGCTTTTTGTACGGAAAACATCATTAGACTTCGGAGTCAATTCAAACTAACTATAAATATAAAGCTTAGAATGCCTAGTTATCTTGAATTACAAATTTTATTTACATCTTTTGCATTTACATAAATGATTATGAAATTATTAATTGAAATTTGATCGAGTATGATAAATTCGAAAACACGGTATTGCACATAACCCAACATCGCAATATGGACAGTAGATTATTGTTTCTTTTCTTACCTTCTGCCCTTTACTGTCTCTCTTTGAGTAGCAAATAATACACTGTCGTGTTGGATTAGTTCTTCTCTGTTGGGAAAATGTAGTCAACAAGGTGTCTTTAAGACAGGCATGAAGGGATGAGGGGGGTTCTCAACAGAACCACGTCTTCTTTTTGCAGAAAATTCCACCGAGAGGTACTATTGGTTCGGTCCTCGGAGAGCCCACATCCTTGGCGTGAATTATTTTGGTTGGCGATAGTTGCGTCATCTTGGTACTACTTTTATACACTAGATATGTACTTTGATGCAGTAGATATGGTAAACCTAACTATTTCTGGAATTTTTGTATTTTGTCGGCGGGCATTTCGAATTTCGTCATTTCGTTGTTGGGCCCCGGGCTGGAAGTATGGCTGCGTGTGTGAGTTAATTTACCTTAGAATTTTTTACTTTGTTGAAAATGAGAGGCAAGAAAGAATTGATTGAATGGTGCATGAAGGAAGGAAGGATTGATTGCTTCGAATAATTAGTGTCCTAAGCGTAATGAGCGAATGAGATTATACGAACGCTGGTTTGGATGGATTTGAATGGAGATGAAGAATGGGTATGTTCGACCATTACCTCGCAGAATATATATGGCAGCGGTCTAAACGGTCATTCGCTTAGCGACGAGGCTTTCAAGCTTTTTTAAAATCTGCTGTTACGCTATACCCTCCTTTCGGAAAAGATCAGCAGTAAGAAAGTAAGTGCTGTTTTTTTAAATTTTTATCTTAAATATATTTGATTCATTTCTGTATTGTGTACATATATTTTCATTTCGCATCCACCTTGTCCCGCTATATTCAGTTGCCGCCAATGTCGGTTTCGCTTGGCGCTTTTTTTCGGTTTGTCGCCAAGGGTGTGGGCTCTCCTAGGATTTTACCAATTTTCACAGCGCCCGAGCTGCACTCTGAATGGTAAGTTTCGCCTGCCCAAACTCAACTCGAGCTGGGAAGGGGTTAGTGTAATTCAGCAATCCATTTATATATGTATGTGTGTGTAATATAGCAAAAAGCAGTTGTAATTTAAATTTTAAATAAAGGTATAATATCACCTAATATTTAATAGTTTTAATTTAGTTTCAGTTTAATATTATGTCAGAGGCACAAATAATGTTTCATAATCCTAACTCGATAAATGAGAAAAGATGGACAGTATTAAAAATACTGAAGACGACAAACCTTCGTTACCAGTCTATACTGTAATTTTACACACTTACCCCATTTAACAGGAAACACTCAATATTCCACAGATTCTAAGAAATGCAAAAAAAGCTTAGGTCACTGAACTTGAAAAAAAATCGAGAGCGTAAGAGTGCAAGACTCATTGCATAATCTAGTTGAACAATAATGTAGGGTAAAAGCACATTAAAGAGGCTTCTGGTGTAGAAATTCAATTGTTAAAAGGTGTAAATATATATATAAAAAAAAGCTGACCAGAAAAAAAACTGTATCTTCACAGCCAGACGAAAGACTGTCTCTCCACCTCCTGTCTCCCTGATAATCCTATAAATGCAAATTTCTCATAAATCCCTTTAAATTTTAAGAAGGCTGTGGTAGCCTAGTGGTTATGGTTAGGAACACGTGGTCATAGCAGTGCTCGCTTAAGCTCATTTAGGGCCCTGGACGCAGATGATCTACGAACCTCCATGGCATTGTCGGATCCGGTTAAGCCTGCTTATCTTGGCCCTTCCGGGCCCCTGGACATCCGCCCCAAGATCCCAATGGATGAACCTGCACTGGGTCGGAGTGTTACAGGTTCGAATTTTGGTGCCACTGTTACCCGCCGTGTAGAAAAGGGCGATGCATGTCAAATCTGTCGAGGCTGAATGTCCTTCCGTTGGTGTGGGGTGTTAATTAGGAAGATGGGAGTCCTAGCTCAGGTGTCATCCTCGTCTCTAAGGTATTTGACTACGTTCGGAACCGTGATTTTAAAAAATCCCGCATAAATGGATAATTTTCATGATATTTAGTGTCACTTAGATTAGAATACATTTATAAAATTGTTTTAAGAACATATTGACAAAAAAAAATTTATTTGAATACAATATTTCGGCAAAAAAAAAAAAACTTAGAATAACACCTTTTTTCAAAATGTTCTCTTTTTGAGAAAAATACTTCTATTATAATAACATTTTGCCTGTATATAGCTCAGACCTCTGTACAGAGGCTCAACTATGATTTTTGAAAAATTACATTATTTTCAGTTACAATCAATTGAAATAATTATCGGCGTTTTTTTCTTAAAATTTCTCCCATCTGTTGTCGTAAAACATGGATAAACCACTTCCAAGTTATATATTTCAAAAATTCTAGTTGAGCCTCTGTACAGAGGTCTGAGGTATACACAGGCAAAATATTATTATAATAGAATCATTTTTCACAAAAAGAGATCATTTTGAAAATGGGTCATTCTATGTTCATTTTTTGTTAAAATATTGTACTTAAATAGTTTTTTATTGCAATACTATTCCTAAAACAATTTTATATACATTTTTCTAATCTAAGTGACACTAAATATCATAAATATTATCCATTTATACGCTTTTGTAAAATCACGATTCCGAACGTAGTCAGATACCTTAACCGAAATTTAAAATTACGAGGTGCGTCAACAATATCCCTCGTGTAGCTCTACAGTGCGACGTTAATGTAACTCAAACTCTAACTCTTTAACCCTTTATCTACCGACGGTACTTATAAGTACCACTCACTTTAAAACTACTTAGAATAACCTTTTTACGAATACTCTGACGATATTTAGCAGGAATATTCTTTTAAATCCACTCTTCCAAGATATATAGCAGCGTGGGATCTATGATGAGTATTTTAGCTGGGAATATGAATAGTTTTGTAGAAGAGAAATTGCGTTTTCAGCGGATTACAAAGATTATCATTTTTGTCCCGAAGAAATAGTTAATGTCAAAATTTAAGTGTCTTATGTTTTTTGTATGTTAATAAAGTCCTTCGAAAACGATTTGACTATTTATTTTAAGTGAACAGTGTATATAATTAATTGTACAGTAGAATATCTTTAATTAATTAGTTAGCTCTAATGGATTAAAATTCCCAAAGTTTGTTTTTATTTTGTTTATGTATATCCCTTAATTTTCAATGTAGTGATTCAAAAAAAATAAATAAATATTGCATGAAAAAAAACTGCAGAAATCATAATGCGGTAGAGATAAAGAATTAACTTAAAACAACTTACTTCAGCTTCACAAAAAAAAAAAAAAAAAAAAAAAAATTTAAATGAACCTAAATTTTGTGTCATTTTAGAAGCTTCCTTAATTAGGACGGGTTATTTACATTTTACCATTTACTGACTAATTAAGATGAACTTAGAATTCAATTTATTCACCAAAAACGGAGAACTCCATATCAATACTTTCCTTTTCCCTCCATAAAATATATTAGGGACTCAATTTTGAAAACTAAACATCTATTCATCGTTGTTTTCAGTAGTAGAACCCTGGAGTTTAAACATTATATAAAATCAACTACTAAAATCGAGAAAATTTAGTTAATGGACTCTCTTGTATTGTACGTATAAAGAATATTTTCTTCTGCTCATATGAATGAGAATCTCAAGATTTTTTTATTGTTTTTTTATGTTTTGATACCAGAAGGGGTAAATCTTATTTTGTGACAATGCCTTTCTGGCACAATCCTACTTCTATACTACCATCCAACTATTTCTTATGACATACCCTTTTCCAGGTATATACTCCATGCAAAAGAAAAGTCATCTAAGCACGGATGGAAACTTAAGGCAATTCACTTCAGATAAGGTGCGAAAGTGACTCCTACACAAAAGGCGAATATTACGTCATATCTCTGTCTACCGAAATCAGAATGCAATCCGCTCTCGTATAGCTTCTTTTACATAGAAACTGCTACAGCTACATTTTTTCTGGTCTACTCCCCGGATCTTTTTTATTTCTAGAAGCGTCTTGGAAATCCTTTTTCATATTCCGGTCGCCAAAATACTTGAAGGGATTCCTTTCTTTCAGCTGGTAATATTCTATAGTGCCTCCTTCTAGATCAGAAATGTAAATGTAGGATTCTTACTACTGCCATGGGCAAGTTGGTTTAAAGAATTTTCCATTATATGCATCCAAATGGATCGGAAAGATTGACACAGAGGTTGCTTCTTCTGTTATTCGGAGTAAGACTCCGGTGCTTTGGTGTATTTGAGTCGTAGAAATTTCGAGTTTTTTTTTTTGCATGTTAGTAAATTGAAATTTTTAAAAAATCTGAAAGGAGAGTTCTATGTTAAAGGTCATTAAGACTAAATGCCAATGTTTTTTTTTTCATGTTTTACCCTTTAGTTTACAGGTTACATTACAATATTATCTTTACTGTATATATCACCTTAAGTTTTCGTATTTATACTATGACTTGTGAGACATTTAAGATCTAAAATAGCATAAAAGTAAAATATACAAAAAATATATTTACTTAAAAAAGAGAGCAGTTTTAGCAACTTATCATTACAATTGCTGTTCGACAAGCGAGACAAAATTATCCCTTCATATCGGGAACAATATAATAAAGAGTTCATGTAAAGGGAAATATTAGTTACATATTTAAAATTCCGTAAGTGGTTTAACGAAAAAATATCAATCGCTTAGTAAGGCAAGTGTAATCTATTAAAATATTCATTTTCAACTAATCTTGAATAAATTTCTAAAACATAGGGTTCAATCTTCTTAAAGTGAAAAATAAAAGAAGACTGGCATTCCGAAATATGATTTAGAGAGAAATGTTTTAAAGTTTTAAATCAATATGAAGTAAAGTTGTTTCTTATGTATATGAACAAGTCACAAAAAATATCTTCTGTAAATTTCAATTTAAAAAAAACATTTGAGCCCTAAGAATTCAATTCAACTTCCATCTGCTACCATTGCAGTTAATATTTCTAAGAAAATGTAGTAGTACTAACTATACGAACCAACTACATTTCAGAGACAAGTTGACCTTGGCAGAGGTGTTCATTTGAACCACCGACCTACCGGTACGCCATGCATGCCTTAGACGACTGAGACAAAAGAACCCCTATTGGGGGCAGTCGTTAAGGGCTTTTATTCTTGTCTTTTGTTGTTTGTGACTTGCAGAAGTCCCCACTGTATAGCCCCTTCCAAGAGAAGAAAGTTGTTTGCTTCTGTTTTGACTTTCTGAATAATATTAAGAAAAGGTTGTTTATCCATCAATTACTGCAATTGTTATGCATCTCCAGTAGGTTTGAGTGTTGTTGGAACGTTGACGTTCCATTGACGTTGCTGGCAATCTCTTGTGGAGATGGCGCGTCTAGTCGACGCGTGCCGTTACCGCTTTGAATCACTAGCCATGATTTATTGAGAATGTCTTAGTTAGATTCTCTATGGAATGAATGCATAAACAACCAATATCGGTACACTGTGCTGCCATCTAGTGTTCAATTCATCGGTCATCACTTAGGTGACAAACTGTTGATCTTGGCAGGTGTGTTTATTTGAACTACCGACCTGCCGGTCTGCAGTTACGTCATACATGCCTTAGACGACTGTGACGAAAGGAATTCCTATTCTGGTCAGTCGTTAAGGGATTCCTTTCATCAATTTATTCCCGTCCTTTGTTGTTTGCACCTTGCAGAAGAAGGCACTGTTGCAACATTTATATGCCTCACATCCGTCATAGTCTCGCATATGAATTTTACCACATTATTAAACAAAAAAAGTGTAGTTATATATATTAACAATCTCGTATTATAAAAATATAACTCACAGTACAATATTTAGGTTTGTAAAACCTCCATCATCATCATTATCTCATGAATTTTAAAAATAAGATGATACGAATAAAATTCATTATTATAAAATCAATTATATTGAATTATATTGACATCTATCCTTGTAGAATGTGTTATCATTCAAAAGGATTACTCTAATATTAAAATTAAAATTGAATTATTACTATAACACATAAAAACGCTTCATATCACTAATTATGCATTCAACTGTAACAATCGCTAGCTCCAACTGTGTTCTAAAGATTTGTTAAGAAGTTTCATGAACACACAACTCGGCCTTCTATTGTGCTGTTAATTTGCGCAAGAGTTGAGTAGTTTATCTTGAGATTTCACCTACATATCAAATTATATATATATTTGAAACAAATTTTCTTGCTTTCAAAAAGTATCCATGTATTATTGCCCTTTCAACTTCACGTAACAATTCAAGAGCAGGGATTTCAAATGGCTCTCAAAATGAGTGAAAATTGAATAAAATAATCTAGTTGAAGTTGATGGACGTTCGTTTGCACATTTTAGTCACCACACATGTGTTCTCTCTCCCTCAGTATCATTGTACACATCGAAAGTGGACAAGCATACGGATATTGCCCTGTGGAAGTATATATCGGTGGGCAGAACCCGCGACCTGTGGATCCGAAGCCGATTAACACGACCACTAGACAAAAGTGATCACCACTGTCCGGAGACTGTTACTGGCTTATGTAGATACTTCTACAACCCTTAGGTACTGCTCGCAAATTTTTAACTTTTTGCGAGACTTAAAAATATGTAGCATTCCCCATTGCATTGGTCATGAGGAGTTGAGACTCAAATTCATGGCCACTTGTCCTGAAATTCGTAATTATGTGTGTGTGTACAGGTTATTAGTAGAATGCACGTCAAACAAAGTTTTTCATACAATCTACGAAAGTCGTGGAAGTTATTAAAAGATAAAAAACGTTGTATATAAAACAAATAACGAAAACCTAAAAAGAAATAAATTCCTTTTATTATAAAATCACTATAAAAATTAATCAATCTTTTGAGTAGGCGAGGCCAATTAAATATATAAGAGCAAAACTCAAAGTTTTAAGTTATATTACATCTATAATTAAATTTGATTTCAGATGCATTTCTCGAATACCCATTATAATGGTTAAATGTGGAATGTTAAATTCCTTGTAAATGAATTTCTGCATAGTTAGGATTCCCTATCTTTTATATTTATTTTTAGTCCTTTTTTTATTGCAATTAAACTGTTAAAAATCTGATAACACAAAGCTTAACAAATAAATTTCTGTAAACAACCTCAGAAGTGCAACTTATACTCATCGACACATAAATATCAATTGAAACATTTTCTCTCTTCCCAGATTTATGCAAAACTAAGATCAAGTCAAAATTTGTTTCTTTTTTCCCCCCTAAATTCCTGGCTTTGAATGCGTACAAAATTGCATTAATTTGCAAATGAGGAACTCACAAGGGATTAATAATTTCATGATAATCAGCAAGTTACGCCATCTATGACAAGAAAGGGAAATTAAAAAAATACTTTTCTTTCCTTGTAAAAAAAAATTATCCATTTAATAAATCGTTTCTGATTTTAATCAAAATTAAATTATTATTTATAATTTTTTGCAAAAATTATAAATTAAAAAATTATCATCGTTTTTAACATGCCTATTTGTTAATACACTTATACCATTATATTATTATACCCTCATATAATTTAGTAATTATCAAATTATATTAGCATCAGTTATGTGAAGAAATTTATAAGAATCATATCACATAAAGGAAATTTAATAGTCAATTTTAGATCATATACATCTTAATTTAATTGTTGAATTTCATTTTGACGAAGATAACAAAATCTTATCTTAGTAAATCTTATTTTAAAGCTTAAAACAACAAAATTGATAAGGAAGTAATGCTATGAAATTTTTACTCTTATAAATGTATGCCTAATGGCATGCCATTAATTTATTTTATTTTACTCTCCTTTAAAAAATATAAGCTCTTGTTATCACTACACACAAGTTTACAAGTTTTTCATCATAAAAAAAATAATAATACTTATTTTTCTATATTTATATTCAAATTTTAATTCAATTATTTTATTAATATAAGCTTTTTATTTTCAAAAGAAAATATATAAATACTATCATAAAAATATTATTTTGTAACACACAAGAATTTAAGGCCTAGAATTTTAATATCATGTTAATCTATAAAAGTTTTTTCTAGATCAAAGAATTTCAACTGACTGGCAAAAGTTAGTGGATATTTGCCAGTTCATTCAAGACATTGACACGCACCAACTCGAAATGTGTAAGAAAAGCTTACCAACACCCCGGATCGAAATTCTGTTTTTAGTTGCAGCAGCTCTTTTCGCAATTTTTTTTCTTTCTCTTTTCCGCATATGTCAAATTGATCTTTTTTTCTTTCACACTCTTATTTTTAGAGGATGTCTCTTTTACTCCCTTGAGATGTATTCACGATTGAGGCATTTTATTTTTACGTCAAACTTATGTCGGATAAACAGAAAGAAAAAGAGTTTCACGTTTTGGGCAACAAAGCGAAAGATTTTTCCTGCGATTTAGTCTCTTTTTCTTTTCCCCTCGAAGAAGTAAAATAAAAGCATTCAAAATCATCTTGGTTGGACGTTTTGCATCGCGAGCACGTCTGACAGAGGGTACGCCTTCTATGTTGCCAATATATTGGATACAAAAACGGTAGTCCCCAGATTCTTTACGTGTGTTGGGACAGGGAAAAAGGAGGTTGTGTTGCCATTCGGTCTTTTCGAAGAATTTGTTTCCCGAAGGATGGAGTTAGTTGAATAGTTTGATTGTTTATTGGAACATTTAAGCAAAACAAATAATCAAATAAAGTACTTTTGAGAAAATGATTGTATAATGCATATAAAATGTATTGCTTCTAAAATATATTGAGATTTTTTAATAATGTATACATAATTTGACATCGATATAAGAAATAATTTAATGTACGATACTCTGAATCATAAAAGTTAAATTTTTTATTAAAAAATAAATTCTTAAGTAAAAAAGGAGAATCATATAAGAAATAATAAATTAATTACTCTATATCAAGGGTGTCAAACTAAAAAGTTGATTTGGGCCAAATTAACACCCGCAAAAAAAATCAAAATTCATGGAAACGTAGATTTATTTTAGATAATACTTCATAATAAAAATATATAAAAGAACAAGAAAGATTTAATATGTACGTCCTGACACTTGACATCTCTTATCTGCTACTATCTTTTCTATTTCGAGACAAAATCTGATACATTTTATTATATATTATTGTGTGTATTATATTGACCGGGCCGCAAAAATGCTCATTTTGGCCACATGCGGCTCGCAGGCCGCGAGTTTGACACTCCTGCTCTACATAGTATTGTGTAGTACTTATATTTTTTTGAGATCAGACAAAGTAAAAAATATTTTGCTATTACTATATTAAGAGTAGTGTGTGTGTGTGTAAGGATAATTAAATTAGATTTAAAATTAAATCCCCTGTACCACGATTCACTTTTATTTTTCATTACTTCCAGTAGTAAATTAAACACCCAATTATTTCTCCGAAACAGATGGCCCAACCTAAAAACACTTCTAATTCTAGATCATTATTTTTTTATAGTCCATAAATCAGCATTAACTTTCAAGTATAATCCATAACTAAGAAGGTACTTCACATCTGGACATAAGTGGTGAAAACACTTAGATTTCACTTTGGCGACGTTTATCTCTCACTGACAGAGCATGTAGATGGCTCGATGAATAAAGACCGTTTTTAAAAATAAGCTTGGTTTTGACTTGAAACATGACATATATATAGGGAGAGAGTGAACTAATTGTAGGAATTGAAAAAGGGCTGATGCACGTTAAATCATTCGTGGCTCAAAATCCTCCCGTTGGCGTGGTGTGATAAATTAGACAAGGGGTGCAGGCTCAGGAGTCATCTTCGTCACTTGACCATGAACAAAATTTCCTCGGGTTGTTCTTTTGGACGACGTTAATAAAAAAATCACTTACTCATGCAGCCCAATGCGTTTTTTAATAGTGACCTTTGAATTCTCGAGAAATACGGTGAAAAATATATAACTGTAAACAGTGACTCGATGTACACATATCTCTTAAGAATAACAAATAAAAGTTCATTATATGTCTCAATTGTTTCTCGTAATAATCAAAACTCTACAATACCCTCTGTAGAAATTATGCAGCATAAATAATCGGTTAACATTTACATCTCATAAAAAAGAAAACAATCTTTGCAGAAAAACTAAATCTTTATACAAACGAAAACTTAAATAATATTTCTGATAAGAAGAATTTCGTAGAAACTCCTTGCAAGCAATTAACTTTTTATAAGCTTTTATTTGTGCATCTCAATTGCTACAATGTACATAAAAATAAATTGAAATATCCTTTATTGAATTTCATTAGTTAAATCGAATTACACGTTAATTTAAATACTACATGCGAAAAAGAGGATTAAATTATATTTTCTACAAGAAAACAAAAGTAATTAAATAAATTTTAGAAAAAGGTTTGATTAGTTTTGATTGAACCGAAAGATTTTTCAAACTTTCAATGTATTCTTTTAATTATCATAAAACAATATTTACACTTTATAAATAGTTATAATAACCTAATGTTAAAGAAATGATTTAAATTATAACGAATAGTCTCTCGCAAAAAGAAACTAGTTTTTTTGAAAGTTTAGTCAATGAAAAACAAAAACGGTTTGCAGAATTTCCTAAGGCGGTAATATTAATTAGAATTTTAATTTGCAGCAGTATTTGCTTTCGCCTTTTTGATGGTATGGAATAATTTATATAAGGATAATGAAAAATGTCACGGAATTACTATTCCCAAACTATTTTTTAAGAAGTGCTTTAATATTTTATACTAATACAGTTATTTCTACTATAAAAACATTTTAAAATATTTAAACAATTACTCATAGAATATTTTTACCTGTTATGTTGTTGCTCTTATAACTTTTTAAAAATTATCTTTTCACTTTTAAAGCCATTTACATAAGTTATTATTTGCTACGAATATTATTTATTTCCTATACCAAAAATTCCTTAAGATTTTAAAAAAAAAATTACATCTTACAGCTGAGTTGGGTCCATTAACTTTTCGAATAAAAATATTACTTAATAAAATTAATCCTTGTGCTTAAAAAAACATAATCTATTATACATTTACCATTAAAGCGTGCGAGACCTGTTATTTTAGAAAATAACTAGCTATTTCATAAAATAACTGACTATGTCAATTAAATTACATACAATTATTGGGTTATGCGCTTTAATTAATTACTTCATAAGGTAACGATTACCTAATCATTAAAGGAATGACAAGCTTTGCATTTTGAGAAAAATTATTGTAATGTTTTTAAACAGTTTTGTGTTAAACAGTTTAAAGTGTTTTTCAAGGACTAACTAGTTAATGAGAGAAGTTTATATAATTATAAGTTGTCAAAATATAATAATATTACGTATGAGTTTATGTGTGTAAGTATAATAAAATAAAGCTATTGTGTTGTAAATATTTAATTTTTTAGTATAGTTTAACTATTCCTGAAAAATTGTTAAATTCATATTCCGTTTTATCTATAATACGTTATAAAATATGTTCATCAATTATATTAAATGTATATTTACTCTTATTATATATTACATATATCGATTATACCCGTAACATACGATGTATATTTCTGCATACTTTTATTACTTATCATCAGTTAATTTATAAGACAAAATGAGCTTATTTTAATATCACATTGTTTTTTTTTTGTTTACTTTAATGGTCAATGATTGATTAATTTAAGGAATACCTAGATATTATTAATAGAATATGTAAAGTATGAAATCATTAATCTTTTACACACTTTAACTAATTTAATCTGTTATTTCCTGAAATACCTTGATATTCTGTATGAAATTAATTAATTATACACTCCAGCAGTAACTCATATATATGTAAAAAAGTTTATAATATTTTATGTTTTAATTTTAAATTATATTACCGTTAAATCTTGCATATAATATGCACCGATGTTCATAACACACACTTATACTTTCAAGTTGTATATTTTAACTTTTCGTTATATTCGTCGTATAACGTGCAACCCCCTTTTTACGAGAGAACTTGAAATGCACGTGTGTAATTCTATTATGTTTAAGTCCTTTATTTGAGGTATTACCCCAGGATTTTGATAAAAAAGTATACTTTAAGAATTTCAGCCCTTTATTTTTAAATTCATTCAGTATGTCATTTCTCCAACCTATATAGAAGTCTAATTTTCTCATTCCCGTTTCTCTTTTTGAAGTTATCGTTTTTATACCTGCCGTATAACGCGCACCCGTAATGTGTTATAATTTCGCGTTATTCGCCGGATTTTACGATAATGATATTTCTTAGAAAATTTGAATTGTAAAAAACTAATAAAATTAAAGTATTTTCATCTCCATTAAAGGCTTCAAATAATACTACTTTCAAGTCTATATAATAATCTGTATTTGAGATAGAGAATTAATATGGAGGATAAAAGATTTAAAAATAGCTGTGAAATTAGAATATAACACTCAGAAACCAAAACTAATCAAAACTTGTACCTAAAATTTATTTTTAATGTTATTTTCTTATAAAACATAATTTAATTCTCTTTTGTATGTGGTTTAAAATTTATATGAAATTCGTTTTTAACTGATGAATTTTGGGGAAGGATTTTTTATTTTATTTTCGTATGCATCATACCACTAAAATCTTATGAAAACTTCATTATTTATAAGCATTGTATTAAATTAAGTAAAAAATTTAAAAACAACAGCACATTTTCCATTCTTTCCCTTTTTATTTTATTTTATTTATTTATTTTTCGAATAACAGTCAAAAACTGTTACCAGTTACGACAAGACATTGTTTTTAAACATCATCATCGTTTGGGATTGAGCCGTGAAACATTGTGTATAAAATTATTCTTGTTAGATGAAATCAAAGTTGCTCCATAAATCACAGAACTGCTATTAATTATTTTTTCCAATATAAATTAGGTAAAACTTGGGCAAACTCTGAAGGAAGAATTGGATTTAACAGATCTGCACACAGAAATGTCAATACGGAACTAAGGTAACAGTATCAATTCAGACATGCGCTGTACTGGATAACATACGAAATTATGCATGACTAGATTTCTTTAAAATCGTGCCTCTACTGTTATTCAAAATCGGTACACATACAATTTTAACATTTCTTGACAATTCTTTTTGCTAAAAAAAAGTGGAAAACATAATTTTTTCTCTTTTTCTTACCTTCAGCATAAAGGAAATGAACCTTAAAAAAATCTCTATCAATTAACATGTTCCGGTTTTTATTTATAACAGAGTTTATTCTCACCTGCTGCCTAATCGAATTTAAACTTTTATTCAGACTTGAACTTAATCTGAATATACTCAATTTTTATTTTTAATAATATGCAAGTTGTCAATAAACATATCAACTGACATCTACTAGACTGTTTTTGTTGTTTATTTTTACTTTTGTTGTTGTTACTAATGCCACCTGATCGGCAAAGGCCAAATCAAGGCCCACGAAATTCATCATGGTAAAGGGCTAAGTGACGCCTGTCGTTAGCCGTAGCTTTGAGCACCATACAGGTGACAGAACGATTTAGCTCGGTTTCACCCCAATTTAGAGGGAAAAGACACTGGGGGTGGTCAGGGGCCTCCCACCTCTCTTCCTCTTCCACCAACCTCACGAGAGGCCTTGCGGCTCGACGGCTATTTAAACGGCTACGGTGATTATTATTAGTGTCTTTAGGGAAAATGTAATGATTACACTAATAAAAATTACAGCAGCCCATAAATGACAGTTGTAACTGTCATTAGATCACACAATAGATAAGGCATGCACTGATCACAATCAACAAACAGCAACCACTAAAGCTTATCCATTTGCTACACTGCAGAAAAGACTAAAATGTTATTAATACAAAGATAATATTTTTACCGAAACAGTTTATCTTGTTTCTTTACAAAATTCTATCTGTTCTTCGAAAAATCAGATTATTTTAAAGGGTTTAAGTTGCAATATTAAACTTTTTGTAAAACAATAAATGTAGATCTTAATTTCAGTTTGCAACCACTTTCTAAACGCCGCACATAGATTAAAATTGTTTGTTATTATGTACCGTAAAATCCGGTGTATAACGCGCATCCCCTATTTTACGAAAAAACCGAAAAACAACGTACGAAATTCTCTTATGCTTTGAAGTCATTCATTCGAGGTTTTATTCCAAGCTTTAGAATAAAATAGTATATTTCTAGGACTAGAACCCTTCTAGTTCATAAGGAATGTCATTTCTTTTAAGTTATCCGACTACTTGCGATAACTTTTTTTTTTTAAAAAAAAGAAAGATATGGAGATTTTTTTGTGGTTTTTAGATTTATTTAGTACATTTGAAGAAAAAAAGACTAAAATTAAGAAGAGAAAAATAAATTATTACTACTAAAATGGGAAAAAATGGGTAAAAATTGACAAAAAATTACATAAACGGGGCCCGCTCAGTACAAATAGTAAATGACCACATTCTCAATTTTTCAATTTTGATGTATTTCTTTGCTATTCTATTTTGAAATGACCTTCAGGATAAGAAATATTTTAATTTTTACAAACACTGGAGCACTTTATCTTAGTTATTACATGAAATTACTTAAAAAAAAACAGTGATTCTATTCACATAAAGAACTGTAAATTTTGTAATAAAAGAGTGTTTAATTAATCTGAAGGTTAAAACATTTCTACTGTTATGTAGAGCATACACACAAAATTTAAGCAAATTGTTTTAAAAACTTTTTGAGAAATCGCTGTTCCCGTTTGAGTTTTTTTGAAAAAAAACACATTTCGTGTAAAATGCATTTTTAAGTTTGACATCCTATGTAAAGTTATGGCATCTGCTTTTACTAAAACACTTGTAGATTTGTTATAGTGAATGGAAAATAAAAAAACTTGGTATTTTTATAAAGCTAATAAGATGGCATATAAAATAAAACCATTAAAAAAAATTGTCAAATTTTTTTAAAAAAAAATCATGATCTTAGGGTAGTTGGATACCTTAAATAAACAGTATTTCAATATATGCAGAAGTCTAATTTTTTTCTATATTCGTCTTTTTAGAAAAGAATAACCCGATTGCAAAACTTATTAATTCCCAGATGAATAAACAGAAAACGATCACTAATATGTCATTGTAAAGATAAAATATGAATGAATTTTTGAGTTTGTAATATGGTTTTTGTCAAATAGGTGGCAGCAATTTTGTAATTGTGAACAGAAATGGAAATGGCGTCGCAGCGGGGGCAGACATTTTGGGTGCTTTCGTTTGCAAAAAGTCTGTGAGTAATCACGGTTCAACGTGAATTCCGGAGAAAGTACCATATAAATGCACCGACATCTAAGAGTATAAGAAGATAATATAAACAATTCCAGGAAACAGGATTCCTGTGAAAAGGCAAAATTCCAGGCATCCAGGTTCACAATGATATTATATGGGTGACTAAAAAAAGTCACATTGAACATTTATGAAAACAAATTTTACTTTACGTGAAAAACGTTACGTACGAAAAAAAAAATCATATTTTATCTTTACAATGACATCTCAATGATCATTTACAGTTTATTAATCTGGGAATTATTAAATTTTATAATTGAGTCAGTCAATTCTAATAACCCTGTTTATATATAACTCTTACTTTTGATCCCCAGGCATATAACGCGCACCCGTAAAATTCAATCTTATTTTGTGAGTTAAAAGGGCGTGTTATAGTCCAGATTTACTGTAATTTGATTCATAGATGTTCATAAAAATCAAAATATAATCTATCATTATTTGTGATCTCTCCAATATTAATTTATTTCTTTTGTTTGTTTTACAGAAGTATGATTACTTGGATCTGATTAAAAGAGTTCACCTTACTTTGCATTGATCAAAAGTCTCATAATTTTGTTAGAAAAGAACAAATTCATGGATGTGTACGTTGACGTTGAAATCTCTCAGACTCCTGGAATTTCTGTTGGAACACAACCGAATGTTTTTGGGTACCGGACAAGAAAATCCGATTTCGACTGGAGTTCTCCAAATACAAAGAGCGAAACACCTGATTTTGGAATCCACGGTATTGACAACGTTTCTCTGATTGACTCTGCTTTCTACGACAGCAAAACTGAATTTCTTGATATCAATATATCTGCCGAGTTCATGAAAGAGGGATATGGATATAACAAGACATGCCCTTGGGCAGCTTGTGTTGTTGAAAATGGCACAGCTCTTCTCGAAGACGAAGAGTTCTCTTCTGAAGGAAGAAACTGGCTATTCCTACTGCTCTGTGTCTTGGTGGTTGCTGGAGGACTTGGCAATGTTTTGGTTTGCTTGGCGATTTGTCTAGAGAAGAGATTGCAAAATGTGACGAATTATTTTCTGCTATCTTTGGCTGTAGCAGATCTTCTTGTATGCATTGCAGTCATGCCTTTTGGAATATTGGAAGGATTTTTAGGTAAGGAATGTTTTTATTCAGGTATGAAGTTTTATAGTTTTTATTAATAAGTTATGGTTTATGTTTAGGTAAGTTTTTTCAAACATGAACTTTTTTTATTTTAATTTTTCACCACTTATCATAATGTATATTATCACACGCTTGCAGAATCTACAGCGAAACTTTCTTTATCTGTGAAAAATGTATTGTTCATGAATAGTTTTGAAAGTTTTTTTATGTTTTTTAAGAATTATAAACTATTAATTATTATTCAGGAAGACATTTACAGGTAATTCTTTCTTAAATCTATCTATAAAAATTCACCTCACTGATAAAATTAACAGAGTTTTAATATATTTTATGCCCATTTTTGTGATCTCTAATTTCAGTTTTCACTGTTATATTCCTTGTTATTCCATGTCCACAGCAAATTAATTTTGTTGAATCGCGACATGTTAATAACAATCAATCTTAATGAGCAAGTAATGTCTTAATAAATATAGATAGAGATACGTATATATGCCATTTGCTTACTTCGATGTTTGATTTCAGTACTTCGTAAGATTCTAATTTCCATTATTTTTATTATCCAATAATTTGCTAGGATTTACTACAAGTGTAATTACAAATTTCAGTCTTTCTGAAAGACTGATATTCAGTTTAATATTTTGAGAGTTTAGTTTTAAAAAAGATAAGTAGTGTGCTAAAGAAATTTTAAAACGGAATTAAGTTTTCAGATCTTCGCTGAAATATTTATATTTTATCTTACAGTTCTTTTAAAGCATTTTTATTGATTTCCTTCTAGATATATATATAGATGTTCCAAATTAATTTTGAGCTTTCCTCTATTTCTCTTTTAAACTGAACAAAACAAATACGTAACATAAAAATGCTGATTTCGATTTCATATTTTTTCTCGATATTTTTAAAATAAAAGTTTTATAAATTATATTGTTTCTTTATAAATATGATTTGTTACTCTTTAACCAATATTTATAGTACAAATGTTAATTTATGTGAAGGATAAATAACAGAAACAATGTAATCTTTTTTAGGCTACTGGCCTTTCGAATGGACCATTTGCAGTGTATGGGTATCTTGTGATGTCCTCAGCTGTTCTTCTTCCATTATGCACATGTGTTTCATTTCCCTTGGACGATATCTAGGCATCCGAAATCCACTGAAAACTCGTTCAAGTTCCAAGAAAATGGTCATGATGAAAATAGTACTCGTCTGGCTAGTCTCAATGGTCATTACGAGTCCCATAACAGTTCTCGCTATGATCGACCCCACCAATATTCAACCTTCTCCGGGAAGCTGTGCCATCAACAACCGATTCTTCTTCATTTTTGGATCCATGTTCGCATTCTACGTGCCCATGATCATCATGGTAGTCACTTACGTACTTACAGTTCGTCTTCTACAAAGAAAAGCTAAATTCTTGGCCGAAAAGCCCACAAGAAGAGTTCCCTTTATTCGAAAAGGTCGCAGATCCTCTCCAGGATCAGAAAGTGAAGGACCAGCAAGGAATGGCAATCTTCCCCAGTCATCGTCTTCGAATACCTGCCAGCATTGCGGTAGGTGTCAAGCCTCTGATTCAAGTTGCGGAGACAACAAAGGTTTGCTTAGTCCTCAGCAAACTCCAAGATCGTCTTCTTCGCAAGGATTTATCAGGATTCGAGTTGGTGGACAAAGTGGGCATGGACAGCACAACAGCAGGTCTTCGTCCCAGCCACCAAAGCAGCAGCAACTAGTTCCAGGAATGGTCAGAACCTTGGGGACGAATCAAGTAATGAATGAACAAAAAGCTACTAAGGTATTAGGAATCGTTTTTTTCTGTTTCGTGATTTGCTGGACACCATTTTTCATACTGAATATATTATTTGCATTTATGGACCCTAAGACATTTCACCCTTATCTGGCTACGACATTCCTGTGGCTGGGATATGTGTCCTCTACTATCAATCCCATTATTTACACCGTTTTTAACAAGACTTTCAAGAGAGCCTTCTGGAAGCTACTTACCTGCAAGCTTCACTTTAGCAGGCATGTGAGTTTGAATTCTAATAATGATCTCGCAACTTGGGCTTTCAGGTCAGCCAATTATACGACTAAATCAGGTTCACCTTCAGAGATGTACCAAGAATCTACTATGTGCTAAATGTGCCAAAAAATAATGTTTGATCTTTGAGAATGATCAGCTTCTGTGTGTCTCTCACCAAATCCGAAATAAAAATAACTACTGTGTGTATATTATCCTCCATAAACGTCTACAGATCTTATATGTCACGTAGACTAGAAGATGTCATATGTTATCAAATTTGTGTACTTATAAACGTAATTCAAACTATACTTGCATTTGCAAAGAGTTGTCGTCAAATAATGAAGTGAATCAAGTTTTATTCATTTCAATTCCCTGTAATTTATAGAACCTTATATTGATTTTGAAGTCACGCGCGTTTGCATTAAATATCAATCCTCATTTCTCAAGTTCAATCAACCACAGTAGATCTCAGTCTTAGATAATTCTGTTAAATTTGATGTTCCATTGTAATTCATCTTCTAAATGGATATTTATTTATATTTATTTAGAGTTAGCATCGTAGAAATAGGAAATGTTGGAGTAGTGTGCATTTAACTTACCAATGAAATCTGTAAAATAAAAAATATGTGCATTCTTAATGCCTGTATTAAATGATTGAAAGTATTTTATTTGAATTTAACTCGCGTCGTATTTGAGCACCATACCTATTTTTCCCTATAAACAGATTCCCCAATAATATAATGATAGTTATATTTAAGGATATTTTTAAAATGGAAAAACTTGAATCAAAACAATCTTCGTCATTAATATAAGAAAATAACTTCAAAAACATACAAAAAGTTTTAATCTGTGTATGTGTTTATTCTAAATCACATTTTTCCCCAAAGTATTGCTACGCGATAATTGTAAATGTCTATAAAATTTCGCTTAAATTATATTACCATTTAAGACAGATGGCATTATTTAAGCTAATACAAATGTTTAAGAAAAATACATATCGATTCGTCTCCTTTTAACTTGCTCAAAAAATGATAAATTATATAAAAATATGTCATTAAAAATATGTTATTAATTTAAAAGACATATCTTTCAAAGGAAATTATCGCTATTTTCATTAAACATTCGTTTTACCATAACAAGCTTTCCAAATTTGTGGATAACAATTTAGAAATTCTAGGGATTATATATATATATATATATATATATATATAATATTTTTAAACACAGATTTATTTTCACGTAAAATTCTGCACTACCTTTACAATTCTTTGCACAAAAGTACTAAAATCTACAAAGATGAAGTATATTGAGTGCTATTATTCACATTATAATTAATGTACTACTGAATGTAAATCAGCTTGCCATTTATACTACTTCATCTTAGAAAAGTATCTATACCTATAGCTATTCATAAAATTTTGTACTTATCATAAAATTTTTGGAACTGGTCTCAACACACACACACAAAAGTTATAAAGCCACTTCATATTAAGGAACATAAATGTTGTATTGATTAGATTTCTAATAACCTGATTTCTAATAAAGAATTTGCGAATGATGTTAAAAAAAACATTAAATTAAACCTAACTGTAATTTTTGCACTTGTAAATACACTTTCAGGATGCTTAAATTCATATGTGATATATATTAATGCACTTTATGTATATATTTTGTCGCTATAATTGATGACATTTCAATGTTTACTGAAATCAACGCAATGCTTCAACTGTTGCGAGTTTTGCCAGAATGTTCGTACTCCTATTGAAAACAAGACAAAGAATGCATTTTTGTTAATAACCTAAAGTGTATCTGACAAACATTTAGTGATGACTTAAGCTGTACTTTTGGAAATAATTTTAAGGCAAACATGTGTTGGTGTTATATAACACCAGTCTATAAAGTAAGTAAGCAAATATAATGCATCTGTAATAAGAAATGTCATCAATTTTAGTTTGATTTAATGGATAATTATAGCTCTACGTGGATAAAGCATTACCTCTAATGGATGTAAAAAATTTCAGAATTCTTTAGTACATTTTCAATATGTTTCTTTAAAGTATTAAGAGATTTTATTATTAAATGTTAGTTTTAAGTTATTACAGATTTAAAAACACTTTGCTTTTAAAAGTTTAGAATTATTTAAAACCCTTCCGAAAAAGTTATTTCTTTGAAAAAAGTCGATTTCAAATCTTTCGAAATGAAATAAAAATTTAATTGTATGACGTGGTGGGCGCCAAATGATAAGGGACAGACGGGGAAGGGGTTCTTTACTAAGTCCACTAGTTATTAAAACACGTTTATTAGACAAAACAAACACATTTACATACATAACTAGAGAACTAACAGTTGACATAGAATTGAAAGGGATCGGAGCGCATGCTCATTTCGTCCTTACAGTTCCGAAACTTGGCCATCACTGAAGATTGTTCTGTTCGCTAGAGGGCGCGAAAGTCTCTTTACTGTTGATATGGAAGAGTCTAAATAACGGGGGTTACAATTGTACATTAAAAATACATGCTTTATTAGTAGAACTAACTATTTTTATAAGTATAAAATTGATAAATATTTTCATTTAAAAAATATTTTGATTAACGTATAGCCATTCTTCGTGCTGTCTTTCAATAGATGTTAATGTTTTTCCCCTTTAAACAAGCAGTGTAATAAATTACGTAAGCAAGAAATAATGGTTGCACGAGAATGGTTTCCTACACACCACACACACACACATCCACGAGCGTTGCTGCTCTGTATTCAGTGTGGGCTGCTACCTATTTTTATATAATTTCAACAAATTCTTCACTTTTTTTTCAAGTAATTCTGATGAGTGGATTATAGAGCTTTCTCTAAGATTCCACGTTAATGTATAACCGTTACCGTTACCTTTTAAGTTAGTTGAGAGTGAACAGTATTCTTTCACAGAGATATAAAAAACATAGATTAGATCAGGGGTCTGAAACCTACGGCAAGTGTGCCAAATTTGCCACTCTAAAACTCCTTACAAAATAGTCAATTTTTGAGTAAATTTGTTAATTAACTGGAGATTATTGAACTAATACCTTCAGAAATATGGAAAGAAGAATTTACGGAATCATTAAATAAAACTAGAAGAAAACTAACGATAAATCGACAGCTATTTGGAATTCTTGGATGTCATTTCTGCAGAGATTTGATGGCTTGAAGAAAAATTTCCTGTGTCCTGCTATCCGCTTTTAACTCTACGTATCTATTTTAATAAATCTTTTCCTATATAAAAAGTAGTTTTAGTTATCAAAGAAGTTGTGTTTAACAACTGAACAATCAGTATCGAGTCAAATTGAAAGTCACAAATTATACCTCTGATATTGCGCTTTAAAATAAAGAGGAGCTGGGACAAAAGATTAGCATTAAAATATTTAAGTATATTGAAGGATTACTAATATTTTGTGTGCGTGTGTTGTTTTTACTCCTATTTTATTAGTTAACATTAAAAGATACATACTATAAAATATGTGTACAATTTTAATTTTTTATTTATGTTGAAAGAATAGTTATATTTTATGTTTGTATTTATGAGAATAAATATATTTAAATAATGTATAATTAAAATATAATAAAACTCTAAATCTATATTTTATCCCCTAATTTCACATGCTTTGTTTCAAAGTTTCGACTAGTTTCAAAATTGCTACTGTGCGCACCCTGAACAAATTGGTTGATAGTTTTGGCACACCACAGCAAGAAGGTTGCCGTCCCTTGGCTTTGATGATACTAGCAAAAACCAAATTGAGTTTTCAAATTTTTTTAAAAAACTTTCAATGAGAGAGTAACCACATTTTTTTCGCTGAAATACATAGAATAAATGTTAGATGACACAAGTGTTAAAACAGAGCTGCAAATAAAATGAAAGAATTCAAGTCTCGAGCAAAATAAGAGTTCTCTTGCCTCCTAATAAAGGAAGAAAATTTAATCTTTTTCCAAAACTGGTCAAAAAGCAGGTGGTCCGTAATTATTACACCGTACTTTCTGCAAAGGGGACCAATAAGGCTGGGAACAATCCCAAGTCGATTCACATGAGCATGGAGGGAGTTGTGCATGATCGTTATTTAAAAAGCAGAGACTGCAGGAAAAGTTGGTATAAATCGGGAATTTGATATTAGACCACCCGTATATGTATAATGGTTGCCCAAATGAAAAGTAGTTGAGTCAGAATGAGAGGAGCTATAGCAGAGCCACCAAACAGGGGCACAAAGGACGGTAGGAAGTATACACCGCATGTGATGTTTAACAGTGAAACTTGTTAGTGGTAGAGGAGATTAATTGAAAGCAATGTAAGGATGCTTCCAAATCGGAACAACGTGTGTTAGTATGGTTTCGGATTGCACGAGGTGAGTTTAATACGAAAATATATCAACGAATAGTATATCTCTATGATAAGCATTGTTTAACACTTTATCTACCGCATTATGATTTACTGAAGTTTTTTTCATGCAATATTTTTTTAATCACTGCATTGAAAATTCAGGAACATGCATAAACAAAATACTCAACTTTGGGAAATTTAATCTATTAGAGCTAATTAATTAATTAAAGATATTCCACTGTAAAATTAATTATATACACTGTTCACTTAAAATAAATAGTCAAATCATTTTCTAAGGTCTTCATTAACAAACAGAAAAAAATAAGACACTTACTACTTGACATTAACTACTTTTTCGGAACGAAAATGACAATCTTTGCAATCCGCTGAAAACGCTGTCAGCTGGAAACGCAATTTCTGCTATAAAACTCTATTCACCTTCCCCGCTAAAATGCTCATCACAGAACCCGTGCTGCCATATACTTTAGAAGAGTGGATTTAAAAGAATATTTCTGCTAAGTATTGTCAGAGTATTCGTAAAAATGGCTATTCAATGTTCTTTTAAAGTGAGTGGTACTTATAACTACCGTCGGTAAATAAAGGGTTAAGTTGAACGTCTTGAAACAGTTGGTGTAGAAGTTTTCGAGAAGGGCAGCAAACGATGTCGGATTTCCCCACGTCTCCCGTAAGACCCAGGCAATTTTTAAAAAAAATCTGCTGGGAAATGTTAGAATAGCCCCCCCCCCCCGTACACCTCGTGTCTTTTAGGATTTTAGGTCACTTAAGACAGTACAGTGTTTCTTTTTGGACGATGAAGTGAAGGAAGTT
>BMAV01015411.1:177369-195485 GCA_019973955.1 Trichonephila inaurata madagascariensis | reverse complement strand
AAAACAATTTTATACATATATTCTAATCTAAGTGACACTAAATATCAGGACAATTATCTATTTATACGCTTTTGCAAAATCACGGTTCCGAACGTAGTCGGATACCTTAAATCTTACATGAATCTAACTCAACACCACCAAGAGCTGTGAGGTGATGGAAAGCATGAAAGAGTATGTTGCATGTTAGATAGCACACAATGATACCCTTGGGATAGTCCGGATCCACCGCAAAATCCTCCATTCTTACCCCTTCTTACCAGAGCCATTAATGTCTATACCAAGGGTCGGCAACCTATAGCACTCGGTACAATTCTAAGGGGCACTCTGCACTACTCTACAAATGTGTCAATTTTTGAAAGGATGGAATTCGATAAATTTGTAATAAATCTTATTTGACAAACATCTTCAAAATTCTTCAAACATCTTCACGGACGTTTACGGAATTACGAGAAAAATCTGAAAGATAATTCAAAAGATAAATTGAAAGCTCTTGTAAATTATTGAATATCATTGTTGGAGAGATATAATGGTTTGAAAAAAGAAAATTGCATCTACTCTGCATTCTGCTTTTGGTTCTATAAATCTAAGTAAAAAGTCTTTCTTCATCTGAAAAATATTTCGAGTCCGAAAAGAAGTCGTTTCAAGACTGAATGCTCAGAATCGTATCAAGTTGAGAATCACACATTATACCCCTTATTTTGTGATATGAATGTAGAGCGATGCAAGCACTAAGTCCACATTAAAATTTTTATTTATCTTTTCGTTTAATTGTAATGAAGGAAAATACTTATATTTTTGGTTGTTTGTTCTTTATTTTAATAAATTATGTTTAAAAATGCAAAACGTGTGCAATTTTATTTATTTATTTATTTATTATTATTTTTTTGAAGAAATAGTTATGTTTTATGCTGTTTATTTTTATGTTAAGAAATATCCTTAAATAATGCAAAATTAATATATAATAAAACTGTAAATCTAAATTATTGACCTCTATTCTCTAACTCTATATGCATTATCTCGGGGATCGAATTCTTTTCGAAAATGTCCTGCTGTGTGTGTGTGGCACGCTGAATCCTATTGGTAGATGGGTTTGGCATGCTACAGCTAAAAGATTGCCGAACCAGGTCTATACCTTTGCCCAGCCATGACCATAGGTCGTAGGTTGCGTCTAGTTACTCGTTATGGCCACCTATTTTCAAGTATTCTGAACAAGTGACCATCTTTAGTGTCTACTATATGGTTATAAATTCTGAAACAATGTTGTAATGGCATTAATGATTGTGTTTCCAAAGAAATGCAACGTCGAAAACAAGAAATAATAACCCATTCTGGGCACCATAATTGCTGCCTGTTTTCTACAATGCTGGTTGTACAGCATAAAGAAGCGCCATGCCAATAGTTAACAATTATTGACCTGGAAAAAAAAATGCAACACTTTGCATACTTGATATAAAGAAATTTTTCTACGAAATTTAAAAATAACAGGATCATTTTTTCCCCAAAAGAGTGTATTCTTTTAATAGTACAATTGGGGAGGGGTGGATTTTATATTTTTAAAACTGAAAAATAACTAGCTAACGAATGATGTAAACATATCATTGAAAGAAAATTTCTTTATCATCAAACGTTTGAAAAGCACTTTATACTATGGAGCTGATTCCTTAACCCTTTATCTACCACATTATGATTTACTGTAGTTTTTTTCCTGCAATATTTTTTTTTTTTTTGAATCACTACATTGAAAATTAGGGGATATACATAAACAAAATACTCAACTTTGGGAAATTTAATTCGTTAGAGCTAATTAATTAAAGATATTCAACCGTAAAATTAATTATATACTCTGTTCACTTAAAATAAATAGTCAAATCGTGTTCTAAGGTCTTCATTGACATACGAAAAAATAAGACACTTATCTTTTGGCATTAATTACTTTTTTGGAACAAAAATGACAATCTTCGCAATCCACTGAAAACGCCGTCAGTCGAAAACGCAATTTCTGCTATAAAACTATTCGCCTTCCCCGCTAAAATACTCTTCATAAAACCAGTGTTGCCATATATTTTGGAAGAATGGATTTAAAAGAATATTCCTGCTAAGTATCGTCAGAGTATTCGTAAAAATGGTTATTCTATGCAATTTTAAAGTAAGTGATACTTATAAGTACCGTCTGTAGATAAAGGGTTAAATCTTTATAAATTAAACGCTTTTCGGTAGATTTTTGTGTTGAATGATTATAAGAAAATAAGTCGTGGGTGGAAAATTACATTCATAAAGACACAAAATCTAATTATGTATGTTTTAATTCAATTATTCAATTAACTTATTATCATTATAATTTAGTTTCTTTTAGTTTCCATTCTATCAACTTTGATAGTTCAGTGGTGGTCTTGTTGTTAAGGTCAAAGAATCGTGGATGGTGTGTCATGAGTTCAAGCCTATTGCCGCTGAAGACTCACCATGTAGAGGTGCATATGCACATTAAATCTATCAAAGCACAAAAGCCCCCGTTGGTGTAGTGTGGAAGTTCAGAGAGGGTGTTTGACATTTCAGGTGTCATACTCGTCACTTGATTGTGGTTAAAAATTACGAGATTGGTCGCCGACAATCCTCGCTTAGCTTTTTAGTGTGACGTTAAAAGGACTTGGTACCCCAAAAATGACAGACCTATCGTTTTTTTTTTTATATATTTTTATTTAATCTTATTCTTTGGATTATTATATTTCGATTGATATATCATTTGTGCAAATTGGAAAGTTAGAAGTTGAATAAAACTTCATATGAAAACAAATTAGGCAATTCAGCCACGCCCCCTTTTTAGAAAAAAAAGCTAAAAAAAAGCGTTTTGATAGAAAAATCTATTTTTATAAAGAGAAATTATAACATTAAAAAAGAATGTGCAATATATAAAGCAGAATACTACCGAGGCAATACAATACAATCTTTTTTTTTGTGAAATGTGTGCATGTAAAATTTTTGAATTAAAGCATTTTATATTAATAATTTTATAATTTCAGTTCTTATTCCTGATATGTTTCTCATACAAATGTAATACTTCAATATTATAAGAAGAAAAAAAACTAAAACTTCTGTCGCGACAGAAAAAAAAAATTTTTAACATTTTTCTTGATTTCCTTGTGCAATTAATACTCTCTAAAATTTGATCCTTTATAAAAATGTATGGGTTGAAAAATATGAAAATGCAATTATTTTAAAGAAAAATATATAACTAATATCTTAAAGGGGTATTTTAAGTTTATTTAAGCTTATTGTAATTATTTTTTTCAGAATTATAAACTTTAAAGTGGTTTTTCTCAGTTTGTGTTTTTCGAAACATTAGTGCATTCAAAATGCTACTCCTTCCACAATTATTTACCAATCACTTCCATTTTTTTCCTGCGAATTATATATAAAGCATATAATAAAATTAGAGATCCGGTTTGCTGTAAACAGAATATTTTTTTTAAAAAAATTAAAATGTAAGAGATATTGGTTTTTTCGTTGATTTTTAGCATGCATGTCAACATTTTATTTTTTTCTCGAAAACGAATTCAGTTACTGTAAAATCTATCCCTAAAGTTGCTTAGAACATCCATAAGAATATTACAAAGAAATTTCAGGTCAAAAAATTAATATTTACAGAAGGAGTAGAGAATTTTAAAAATTTTCAAATTTTTTTCAAAAAATTTACGTTTTTAAAATTGTGTGAATAATATGTGAAAATTTTCATCTCGTATCATTTTCTTGAATAGAAACATTATATAAAATGCTAAAATATAATTTTTAAATACATGAATAAGGAAAGTTGTTCGAAGGGTACCCTCTTAAGAAACACTCAATTCAACGGCGATAAAAGTAGCGAAATTCATAAAGGGAGCTATTTTTATATACGACCGTATATACGACACATAAAAAAGAAACACACTTGTATATTGAAAGTGAAACAAAGTATTAGATATAGAAATTTGGACAAATATAAAGAAGAAATAAAAACAATGAACAACTTAAGAAATGTAGGATCTTATATCTGGTTAGAACAAATTCAAAGTATCAAAAGGGGTACGATAAAAAAAAAATTGAAAAATAGTCAGTAAAATGTCTGAGAAAAAGAGAAATTTGAAAGCATACAGAAAAGAAACTTATTAGAAATTACTTCTATTTTACCCTCCCAAATATAGCATTCTGAAACTTTAATAAAATGAACCATTCGCGTATTTTTATTAGATTCAAATTTACTTTATGATATGATTTTAACATTTTATACAACTTTTTCAAAACTATGTTTAGACATCAACTCCACTTCTTAAGACTTCTTGCATATAAAATTAACGGTTCAGTATAAAATTGTATTAAACTATTCCACTCAACAATAGACGCTAACATGGTAAAAAAGTACCAAATAATAATCTTTGTAGAGCTTTATATTTTTATATATTATAAATATGTATAGAATTTTTGTGTTGTTTATATTATTTGTACTGGTAAAGTTACATTTGAAAATTTTTCCTTTACAAATTTTTCACTCTTTTTATACTAAACTATGAAGAGTAGCTGTTGCCATAAGGAAAATCATGAATAATGTAAAATATCAAGAATATGTTTGCATCAATATTTTAAAACTATTTTGGGATAATTTTAGTCAGAATAAGATGTTTTTACAAAAATATATGTTTAAAAATATTTGACGAATATTCCGTTCATGAACAGATAAAGAAGAAAACGAATGAAATAGTAAGTTTTATTATTATTTTCAAGATAATGAAAACATTTATGCAGACTTAGCATATATATATATGTGTAAGCTAATCTTTATGTCTCTGTTTATAGATACAGAAAGACAGGAAAATATTGATAGCTAAAATCTTTTGAAATAAATAATTTATATATTTTATTTTGCTTTTTTTCTTCTGTATACATGATGTTACCACTTTCATACAATCCATGCAGTTTAACACATTTCATCCTTTCTGTTAAATATAAATCTTGGGATCTAAAAATGTTAAAATTTTAACTTTCGTTATTTACTAATTAATTTTGGATAAATTTTAGAATGTGAATTTCAATTAACTAAATTTTTTTATTTTTAGTATATTTTTCTCCTTAGACGTTACTTTAAAAAGTAATTCACTATTACAAGTTCGTGTGTGTATCTCATTTCAATTTATATCTGAACAATTTTCCTTTTATTCGTGTTTTTATTCACTCTTCTTTTATTTTATAAAGAAATTCACATATTTTTCTCTTTCATAATATGAAGGGAAAAAGACACAAGGGAGGTGTTTAAAGAAATGTTTGACCCCACCACTCAGTCCTATGCCTGAACAAGCAAATCGTATCCTGGAGTCTGTTATTCTGAATTTCTATTAGTAATTAACTATAATATATGAGTGTGTGTGTTCTAGTATCTCTTTCTCTTTTAATTCCGTTTCCCCGTTTCTGAAATGAGAAGTTTATAAGTCTCATTTCCATGTATTTCGCAATAATAACACCCATTATTATTCCGAGATAATCTTTAGAATCAGAACTCAAACCCTCATCTTGATTTTGAACATAGAATCGCTAGTATTGTGATAATATTAATAGTCATGAGCAACCATTAACTTCTCCCGCTTGTGGAGGGGTAGGGATGTAAGTTAAGAGTTCAAATATCGTTTCTGTTATCTGACCTCATTTGAAATTTTGGAGGTTCGGCTCTAGTCCAGCCTTTCTTCAAGTGTTTCTAAAGCGATATTTATTCATAACAACTAAATAATTGAGAAATTATTGAATCCAAAATGTGTATTACTCTTTAATAGAATTTCAAACTAAAATGTAGATAAAGGCAGTTTTTCAGATAGACTATGCCTCACAATAAATTATCAATTGGGTTTTTTTATAACCTCTAAGGGAAACAAACCCTTACTGCATAATAAACTCAGGAACTCATTTTATCCAATTCCTACTATTAGCTCACACTCTCTATACATTTATTTATATATCTTAGTGGAATTTTCAATCGTTAATAAAATACATTTTAAAGCGCTCAATTGAGCTGAAATTTTATATACAGGATTATTTTGGATGACAATACAATAATTTAATTATAATTTATAACAATTAATTTATTAAAACTAATTATTTAAAGAATTACAAATACAGCCACGTTGGCGACTTAGTGAACATTTTGGCGATTTGTGTCAAAGCTTGAAAAGGTTTTTTTCTCACGCTTTAAGATATCCGACTACGTTCGGAACCGTGATTTTAAAAAAGCGCATGACTGGATACCTATCATGATATTTAGTGTTACATAGATTATAATGCATGTGCAAATTTGTTTTAAGGACATTTTGACAAAAAAAATTATTTAAATACAATATTTCGGCCAAAAATGAACTTAGAATAACCTTTTTACAAAATGTTCTCCCTTTGTGAAAAATGCTTCTATTATAATAATATTTTACCTGTATATAGCTCAGACCTCTGTACAGCGACTCAACTATGATTTCTGAAAAATTCACATTATTTTCAGAGTTACAACCGATTGAAATAACTATCGGCGTTTTTTTTCTTAGAATTTCTCCCCTCTGTTGTCGTAAAACATGGTAAACCCACTTCTAAGTTATATATTTCAAAAATTCTAGTTGAGCCTTTGTACAGAGGTCTGAGCTATAGACAGGCAAAATAGTATTATAATAGAAGCATTCTTCATAAAAGGAGAATATTTTGAAAATGGGTTATTCTATGTTCATTTTTTATCCAAATATTATACTTAAATAACTTTTTATTGGAATACTATTCTTAAAACAATTTTATATACATTTTCTAATTTAAGTGACACTAAATATCATAAATATTATCCATTTATACGCTTTTGCAAAATCACGGTTCCGAACGTAGTCGTATACCTTAAAGCATGCAGTTGAACTGAAATTTTATATACACGATTGTTTTGAATGAGAATACGATACTTTAATGATAATTAATAAAAATTAAATGCCACTTAATGTTGTGATTCTTTCATATGTATAAACATATTTATATTAATTGTAACTATTTAATAAAAAGTAACTAAAATAAAATTTGTCTTTGTTCTAAGTAGAAATTCACTTAAAAATTTTTTTTATATTATTTTGTGTTACTCAGTTACACTTAAAAATTCCCTTAAAGTAAAGCAAACTCAAAATACCTATAATGTGGTGAAATCTACGCTCTTGTTGAATCATAGATGAAAAAAATATGTGTGTATAAAATTATTTTTTTTTAAATTTTTAACCTCTAAGTTTTTAATTTTCAGCGTACTCACAGGCGTAGCCAACTCTGACGGGGTCCTGTATCAAAATTCCTTTGGGGCCCTTAGACAAAGAAGCCCTGTTAGTGGGACTGTAGTTATACATGCTGGGCCCCTTTAGCTTTGGGTCCCCGTATTATTGATACGGCTGATGCGATGGTTGGTAGCTACATCCCTTAGAGTACGCCACAGTCGTGAGTAGTCTGCGATATTTGAACTATGACTCCTAAAAGTATATATTGTTGCAAAAAATTAGACATATTTTCTGAAATATTATTGGGTGGGAATTCGGTATTTCATTTAACGTGTCTTACTTCCTTATTTTGTACTTTGTATATCCAAAGTAACTTCTCTTTTATGTTGAAATTTAAGAGTTTGAGGCGGGAGTACATGTTTAATCATGATATTTGATAAGTTTACACATTTTTCACTAGTAATTTTCTCCCCATTCCGGAGTATGGTCACAAACAGTGGCGTAACGCATATCCCCGCATATATATATTGCGGGGAGGCCCAGGGTTCTAAGGGGGCCCAAAGCCTGACTGCCGCCAAATACCTACCCTTTGCAAATTCCAACTTGGTGGCCCTAAAGCTGACTTTGCAGAGGGGCCCAAATGTTTTTCGTTACGCCACTGGTTACAAGGAATATTCCTTTCACCCATACGATGTCCGGTGTCAGCTGTCCAAAAGGGGACAGGTGCAGTAAGAGAAGAGGTTTTTTTGGATATAGAGAGACACAGGAGATGTTTTATTTTAGTCTTGACTATAGTTACTATAAGTTAAAATAAACGTTTGTGATCCCCACCATAAGTAGACTCTTTTTAGAAGAAATTGGCCTGCTGAAATGGACGATTCATTTCTTACATTTTAATTGTTTGAAATAATAACAGGTAATTATGTCCTTAATTTCGAATTATTTCATACTTGACTTGCAATTATATACATAATATTGTTATGCTGCCTTTTTATTCGCAAGAATTACTCAAGTTTTTTTGGTGTGTATCTGTGTGAAAAATTTATTTTTTTTAGTTATATAATTTTTTTTTGCTTTGGAGAGAAGGGCGGCATTTTCCATTTTTGTCCGGGGTGGCAAAACTGCTAGAGTCGGCCCTGCCCCTAATTACAAAATCTGCTAATTAATACCCATACACTTTCTAATGTAAAGTTGACTTATTAAAACTAGCAAGTAAAACAATTTTTATTATATTTTTTAAACATATACAGTTTAAAAATATAAAATTCTGTACAAACTTTTTGACATTTTAGAACAGCAAATAATTTCGTTATTTTTCATATACTGTTTACGAAGCCAAAATCTCGAACATTTTGCAAAAGGAAAACATTATATATTCACCTACTCAAGATTTAACGGAAAAGAGGTAATTGGTGCAAGCTGACTGACTACGGAACCGTGATATTAAAAAAAAAAGCGTTCAGATGTGTGTGAATACTTTTTTTTTATATTTAGTGTTAGTTGAATTTGAATATGCAAATATTTTAAAAATATTGTTACAAAAAAAATTATTTCAATTTAATTTTTCGGTAAAAAAAATGAAAAAAGAGAGTCATATTTTTAAACAATCTTCTTTTGTGGAAAATAATTCTGTAATAATATTTAGCTTATGTGTAACTAGGACTTCTATACAGTCTGAAAACGATTTCTTGAAAAAGTCTCATTATTTTCAAAGTTACAATCTACTGAAATAATTACCGAAGTTTTTTGTAAGGTTTCTCTACTCTCTGTCGTATTGAAATATGAATAAATCCACTTTTAAAATATATGTTTTGAAAATCCAAGTTTAAACTCTGTGGAGAAGTCTTACCTTTAAGGCGAAATATTATAATGTTAAAAGCGATTTCTGTAAAGGGAAAATGTTTTAAAATTAGAGCATTCTTTCTTCATTTTTTGCTAAAAAAATTGCATTTAAATAACTTTTTCTTCTAATAATATTCTTAAAACTATTTTATATAAATATTTTAATTTAAGGTATCCTACTACCCAAAAATTATGATTTTTTTAAAAAAAAAATGACAATTTTTTTTATGATTTTATTTTATAGATCATATTATAAGCTTTATAAAAATACTACGTTTTTTTATTTTCTATTCACTAGAACAAAACCTTTAAGTGTTTTAGTAATAGCAGATGTCATAATTTTACATAAGACGTCAAACTTTAAGGCTGTCTTCGGCTGATGTTAAGAAATAGGACCCAAATATTCGGAATATTTGTCCAGATATAATAATACTCAAACATTAATATTATATTCCGGCTTCACTATCCTGTATAGAATCACTTATTTTATCATACTACTCATTTTTATTCGAGTTTTGACATATTTTTCCTTTTATAAAATGTGTTTCTCATTTTTTTTTCCTGTACCATTATGCTAAATGAGCTATACCTTTACATGTTAAACGAAAAAACTGATTATTTTATGAAATATTTTGAAATTTTAAAAACGCTATATTACAAACAAATGCGTGAGTTACAATGTCACAAATTTTTATGAAAATTGAGGCATCTTTTCTGCTGAAAATGTGCTCCACGTTAAGTTCATGGTGTCATAAAAATGACACGAAAACAGCCTTAAAATGCGTTTTACTCGAAATGAGTTTTTTTTTCCTGGAAAAGCTCAAACGGGGGCAGCGATTGCTTAAAAAGTTTTTTAAAATTATTTACTGAATTTTTTTGTGTATGTTCTGTATAACAGTAGAAGTGTTTTAAAATTCATTTTTATCAATAACTTTTTTATTACAAAATTTACAGTTCTTTATGTGAATATAATCACTGTTTTTTTATAAGCAGTTTCATATATTAACTCAGATAAAGTGTTCCAGTTTCTGTAAAAATTAAAATATCTCTTATCCTGAAGGCCATTTCAAAAAAGAATAGCAAAGTAATACATCAAAATTGAAAAACTGAGAATTAGTTCATTTACTATTTGTACAGAGCGGGCCCCGTTTATGTAATTTTTTGTCAAATTTTACCCATTTTAGTAGTAATCATTTACTTTTTCTCTTCATAATTTTCGTCTTTTTTTCTTAAAATGTTCTAAATAAATGTAAAAACCACCCAAAAATTTCCATATCTTCCTTTTTTTAATTAAAAAAGTTGTCGCAAGTAGCCGGATACCTTAACTTATGATGTTTCTTAATTATGGTTCCAAATATAGTCAATCACCTTAAATTTAAAATGAATTTAAATAAATGCATAAAATTTGTCACACATTATGCGCATGCCCTTTATATATCCATCCATATTACGACCAAGATTTTGGCTATTTAAGTAAAACGCTTCAAAATTCACATACTTATTTAAAACAGTTACAGACACTAAGGTCAACAAATTGCAGACCTCGAAACTAACAGATATCAATTGTATTAGAACTACCGCAATTCTTATCGATAAACGCTTAGGGGTGAAATAAAAAATTCCCACCAAATACTTTTCAAGGCCCAACTAGATCCAAGAAGAGTCCCGTTACTTTTAGCTGTCCAAAACGTGATTGCAGTGTTCGATTGCGACTCGAATATCTTGTGATGGAACGTGAAAAATAGATCGTAATTTCGGAAGAAATTTCATCCCCCTCACAGGATCTAACATTGAGGTCAGGGTGTGGACTCTTCTTTATTTTCAAGGTCGTTCGGATGCTCCGGATGTGGTGGGCAAGGGCGAGTTCTTTTTTTTTTTTCTATGGTGTTTTGCAATCGAAGGTGATTGGATGTCCATACAAATCAGTTGAGTTGAGAGGATTGTTTACTACAGTATTACCAAGATGATTTTTTATTATTTTTTATCATCAGATATATTTGAAAACAGTTAATTCCCGTTATGGTCAACTTTTGATGTTAAGAAATGGATATAAAAAAGTGTTTTCTTAAGGTGGCCTCGACACGTTTTAAAAACTTGAAGAAAAGGATTTTGTACAGCAAAAATTTTAAAATTTAACCGTAATAGCAATTTTTCGTAATTTGTAGACTTACGATGAAATGGCGATTTGTTAGCCTATATAATTATTATAATTATGTATTTTATATATATATACTAAATATCCACATCAATCTAATAAAACAAAGCGACAAAAAGAAACATAATTAGACAGTATAGAGAGGTCAAAAATATATAAAAGAGCCGAAGTAATATAATAGCACACTCTCTTAGCCTTTGAGAACTAAAATTGTAGGGTCAAACATAGTTTTTAAGACCAGCCAATCTTTCCCAATATTTGGCTATACCACTAAACTCAGGGTCGTTTTTAACCTCATCAGTGCCCTAAGCACTTTAAATTGCTACCCACAATTTCCAGAGCACTTCCTGCTCCTTCAGTTTTTACCCTGCCAGTTTTGGTTAGGGAAGGATTTTTCCTTTACTCAAACTCTTTTATTTATTTGTTTTTGATCTTTGGAGAGCCATTCACCACCTATGGATCTACCGTATCCTGGACTGGAAACCGGCAGCCGTAAGGAAAGGATAGTGACATGTTTTTGCCACTCTTGTTCATATCTTACCTTACGCCATCACGGACCCCCACCCCCTTTGTAAATTAGTACAGTAAATTAATGAAATCGTTTGCAATTACAATATATAGTACATGTTATTGTATGAAAAGTTTTCAACTTGTTTATTTTCATCTTCTTCTCCGCTTATCGTTTTACTATATTTTACTTTTAGACATCCTTATTCTTTGTCGAGTCACTTTCATTGTCATTGTACAACAAAGTTTTTCTCTGAGTTCTGATGATTGCAAAATCGTTAATGACATCATTGCAATCAATATCCATTGTAGTATCATTTTGAGTACATAGGAACATCAAGCTCTCAAGCATTTCTTTTTCTGTAATAGATCTCATTTCAGTCTTTACTCTCTTGAGGGCAGAAGTACTTCCCTCATGTTTCGTCAGGCTGTGGTACGTTCGCTATGTAATTTCAATTATTTTTCTCTTTTTTTCGCCCTTCAATTTTTTGCGCCCCAAAATCTTTTGCGGCCTAGGCATGTGTCTAGTGTGCCTAAACGGAAAAGTGGGCCTAACTGATCTGAGAAGAAAAGAGAATTAAGTAAGAATAAGATTCTATAAGTAGTAGAGATTCATAAAACTAAAAGAATAATACAAAAATTATAGTTTAAAAAAACTGAAAAATACGCTTTTATGGTTAATCGAATTAAAAAGTAAAAAAATAATTTTTAATATAAGAAAATTAAATGATTTACGAGAAAATTAATGTTATTGGGGTAAAAGCGTGGATGCTCTATATCAAGAGTTATAATTTCTTACTAGTTCTATTCCGAAATGCTGCTTTTACCCCAATGACATTAATTTTCTCTTAAATTATTTTATTCTTATACTAAGAATTATTTTTTTTTACTTTTTAGGTCGATTAACCTCAAAAGCATGTTTTTTAGCTTTTTTAAACTTTAATTTATATTTCACTTTTTTAGTTCAATCTACAGTAAAAGCATGTTTTTACAATTATTGTATTGTCATCGGTCCTTGACAAGTGTGCAAAATTTCGAATTAATTTGATCTTTTAAAGTGGGTTAAAGATCCGTCCAAAGATTCCGTTACATACAAGTGAAACTTATAAAAGCGTGTTAAAAATACTACAGCTTAATTATAAATGCAATATATATCTATATACATATTTACTGTAGTAAGTAAATGGGGAGGAAATATCTTTAAAATATCAAATATATATATAAATTCTTTTTCCTCCTCTATAAATGTGATTTTATTCACAAGCTCAATACATTTTACTTTAATTACCTTAAATATGCAACAAATAATAACGTGCAGCCCACTTATCTTTGAATATCAAAAAGTAAACTTTAATTTACACTAATAGTATAATTTTTAGTTAATCATTTGATAATTGTATTATATTTAAACTGTAAGTTTTGGGGGGCCTCAGAACGTGTAAGCAAAAAATGGCTAAATATTAAAGAGCTCTTAGAAAGGGCCTCCCAAAGAACTTTGATACAGATCCCACTCGAATCTAGCAACACTTTGAACATATGCACGTGTGACAGGTGCCATCATAAGATATGAAGGAATGTTGGAGTTTTAACATACTATAAGCTGGTCTCTCAAACCATTATAACTACACAATTTCCATGCACAGAAATTTTAGTAATATACTATTACAATAGTGTAAACTAAGAAATAATATCATTAATATACTGAGAGAGAGAGAGATTCACACAAATAAAATATTACGTTTTCAGCTCTTGATATTGTCTTTTTATTTCTCCTGTTGTGTGACCGTGGTAGCCTAGTGGTCAAAGTAACGGCCTCGTGGCTGGAATGTCATGAGTTCAAGCTCTGTACCGTTGAAGACCCTCCATGAGGAAGCGATCGATGCTTGATAAATATGCCGAGGCTCTAACGTACTCTCATTGGTGTGTAGTGGAAGTTAAGAAAGAGGGGCTCCAGCTCATGTATCGTCCTCGTTACTTGATCAGGGTTCAAATTACGAGATCCGACGCTAAAAGCCCTCGAGTAGCTGAATAAGGCGACGCCAATATTCACTCACTCATTTCTCCTGCGGTTTAACATTCACTGCTTTATTTCTTGTATTTTTGATGTGTAACATCTTTCCTCTCGGTTGCTGGATATTTGTTGGGAGTGATTTCGTGAAAAGGGACGGATGTGTGTAACAGGATGTGACGTAAGCGCGCTCTACTTGATTTGACCAATGAGAGTGCGTGGCTATGTGTTTTTGCTACCCTCGCATAGGGGTCCAACTCTAGTAGCCATCGAGCACTCGAGCGCTTGACTCTAAATCCGTTAGTCATGATATTAGGGGACATAAGTGCGGCAGAATGCTTATTTGAAAATACACAAACAGTGATTTCGGTGGTCGTATACAATTCTTCGAATCAAACAGTTAAAAAAAATTAAATATTTCCTGCATTTTGTACTTTTACCATATAACGAAGGCGGTTCTGCTCTTTTAAAAAAAAATTATCACTCGCTTCCCCTGATTTTGAGTGGTGATTTTAACTTTAACTTCAATTTTTCAAAAGCTGAGCCGCTCATAGCTTTTATGAATGATGAACTCAAATGAACACAAATTAGACTGTTTCGACTGCTAACAGTGGTACTGTTATTGACGCTGTTTTTCAACAGTTTTTAAATACTTTGAAATCCCAAGTATATGTGTCATATATTAATTATCATAAGTCTATTGTCTCCGTTCTTCCCCAAATTGAACAAGAATTGATAAAATATTTCACACATTACTCCTTTTGTTAATTAAATACCATTTTCATTAAAGATATAATTATTCCATAGAAAATTATTTCCAATCATACCCGCGCGCGCAAGAGAGAGATTTTTTTTTCATATTTTTTTCAGGAAAAAAGTTATTATTACCTATTTACCACGATAACATGTCAGAAGTTACACATAATATGCGACTACTTAAGACTCATTTCTTTTTTTTTATCTATTATATAAAATTATTTCTCATCAAACCTCACCTAATTGTACAGTGGGCAAGACAATTTGTTGACTCAGATATTTTAGATCTTCGTTAATTTTATTAATATTTTTATTAAGTCTTATGACAAAATCAAAGCAAAATGGTCATTTAGGGTTGAGAAAATTACTAATGAATAAAGGTTTTAGTATCCTGTGAAGCAACACATTTCTAGCACACGAATGCATGATGTGATACGATCGGGCATTGAGGTGCAGGTCCGCTATAATGTCTTGTGACATCTAGTTCTGTAGTTGCTTTAGACGCGTTTCTAGTTAGACCAAACTGGTAAGCTGTACAACTTGTCGTCCTTAATAATCAAAGATATCCTTGATCGGGGACAAATCTATAAATCAAGCAGACAAGGGAAAGGTGGAGATGTGGTGGAGGCAATCCTGTTATACCCTTGTTGTGAGTGGATGATCATTGTCCGGTTAAAAAATAGCTCTTGGGTGCCCTGCAAGGAGTGGCAACCCATGCGGGTGAATAATATCACGAACGAATGTTCCTTTGGGCTCTCATGATTTCGTGGTTCAATATTAGGGTTGATCATGTTCATTCGCAATGGTACCCCTTTGCGAATGAACATCCCCCCATATCATCACACCAGTTTTGGGAGTAGTATACCGCTGTAGAGCGAAGGCAGGATTGAGACGTTCACAACAGGGACTTCACACAAGTTGTCATCACTCATCAAATTGATTCTGGATTCAGATGACCAGATTCCATTCGGGTGCAGCCAAATCCCTTCTGACGCAACTCTACTCGAAACGGGATGTTGAGTGGGTGTCAATGGAAGCACACGTAATGGAAGCCTTGATCGCAACTATCTTTCAAACAGGCACTTCCTTTGATCAGGACAGTGCCTGGACCTCGGATTGACACACAGGTCCATACTGAATGTGTTGCGCGTGTATGGAGGGTGGAAAAGGAGACACTTGATGCTATACTTGCTTGTTGTAGGATGTGAACGTCTTCTTGAATAGACTGTCGAGTGCGTCCTTAACCAGGTTGCCATGTAACAGAGGCTGTGGTAGCCGAGTGGTATAGGCATCGGACCGTGTCTTGCCTTGTCACGAGTTCGAGCCCAGTACCTCTAAAGACCCGCCGTGTAGGGCAGCGATGCACGTTAAATCTGTCGAGAGCTGAAATTTCCTCCCGTTGGTGTAGTGGTAGTTAGGAGAGGGGGGTGCCAGCTCAAGTGTCGTCCACGTCACTTGACCATGGTTCAAAATTACGTGGTCCGTCGCCAAAAGCCCTAGTGTAGCTAAACAGTGCGACGTTAATATTCAATCATTCAATCAAAGCTATGTAACAGACCTCTCTTTTGTTCACTGGTCCCATCACCTCCTCACCGTAATGTTAGAACGGCTTTGGTGGTGAGCTATTTGCCGAGCTAACCACCTGCTTTCCATCATCTCTATGATTCTTCCCCTTTCAAACTGTGACAGCAGCTCGTGTTGTCTCCGATGGCGGTGTAGTGGCATCTCTAGTAAAAAAGTTTTCCTTTGCAGCAGATTAAATGCATACAGACAAGCTTTGCTAACCTTTTTCATTATCCAAGGAGAACGAAGTTCAACTCCCTCTGGTGGCATTACGCAATGCTCAATCACGCTGCATTTCTAATCATTTACATATCTGCCCAATAGGTTCCTTCATGCCATGTTTGTAACAATCTCACTCTTACTTCTTGGTGCGCACATTTTTATAGCAACGAGTGCATATTTTACTCAAAATGTTGTACGAAAACCTCGTTAAAGAAAAGCAAGTAGTATGATACATTCATGCTATTTCTCAGTGATGTCTGTATCAATGAAAGGTAATTAATCTTTTTAAATAAGTAATAGGAATCCAATATAAATCTAGTATAAGAATGCTAAATTAGTACTAATTACAAATAAATACTTTAAGTGGACATTAATGATTACTTAATCAATAAAATAAAATACGAAATGAGGAAGAGTGGCATTTATTTTATATATTTGTTATAGACTCCATTTATATAAAGACGCTAGTGTTATTGAAGGGAGAATGTAAATATCTGACTAAATTTTCTGGTATTGCAATTATCTAAAATAAATTCATTTCTCTTTTAGTAATGGTTGCTGAAAAAGGAGTGAAGGCCATATCAAAACAACGATGGAAATTACAGGAACTGTTAATTCTTAAGTTTTAAAATAAGTTGCCATTAAACGGTATGGGATTTTTTTTTTTTATATATAATATAAAGAGCTTAAGAAATATCCATTATATGAAACAGTGAAAGATAATTTAGTTTTTGAGATGTTTTCAAAAAAGAATTAGTCAAATAAGTACTTTATTAAATAAAATATCCATGTTAATATTTTAAGCAAAATTATAAAAATGCCTAATATTTCGATTAAACACTAAACAATTAAGTAAAATGATAAGCGATGATAATTAATATAAGTTGATAGCAGTTTATACACACAATAATGTATACTCTATACCATAATTGCACACAATTTCATATATTAACTGTACTAATTCAAAACAGATTGTGTGATCCGTGATGCCGTAACTTAAGAATTGAACAAGACTGGTCAAACCATGCCACTATCCTTTCTTTATGATGCTAGTACCAGTCCGGGATACGGCGGGTTCATAGTTGGTGCGTAATGAAAAGACTATCCATAGAGCAAAAACAAAGAAAAGAAAAAGAGTAAGAGAGTTAATGGAAAATCTCTCTCGAACCAAAACTGGCAGGGTGTGATATGGCCCTCCCTTTGGTGACCATATCCTTGATTATCAGCGTGAGCTAGAGGTGTGGGATTCTCAAAATGAACAGACGTTTTAAATTCTTAATATGACTTTATAAAGAATAGAACTTAAACGTCTAACAATTTAGATAAATTTATATAAATGAGAATCTAGAATGAACGAACACACAGAAATAGTTAAACCGAATCGCGTAACTTAGACCACTTTATCTAAATAATTATATTATCCACCTACTCTCACTTCTGTTAATATTACAAGTCCTAATATCAAATTATCAGTCCTACCTTAATCCAAACCAAGATTCAATCACTGTAAGGAAACGTCTGGGCTCGCGTGCAATGGTATGCACCTTGTAGCAGGGGCTGGGGGACCCGGTAACTTTACGATAGGCTGTCAATTCACGCTTGTATCTCCTCCAAACATAACATTCATCAAATTGCCCTTTGCTTACTGAAACTTCTGCTCTTTTCAAAGCTATCTTATTTGCATTTCTTATTCGCATTTTGCTTCTTGGATTTGGATTGGAAAAGAGTTGCCATTAATCTTGGCCGTCAAAGAACCCAGAGGTTATGTTAATGAAAAGACTCGTGAGCCCGTCACAAGGGTAAGAATTGAAGGAGGGAGCGC
>BMAV01015411.1:165160-177269 GCA_019973955.1 Trichonephila inaurata madagascariensis | reverse complement strand
TGAAGTGCCTAGAGTGCCAGGAAGGTTAAAAGTGGAACTGTGTACCAATGCTATCTTAAGGAATGACCTTTTAAATAAAATTCAGATAATTAACCATAAATTATTAAGGTAGGAGTTTCAAAAGGAATAATACTGCCATGTGTTGTATAAAAAGATTTCTGAATGAAAATAGAAAATTATTAAATATTTTTGGCACATCCCAAGGGGAAGTATTAATATGCCTTAGATGCTTTTCTTTTTGTCCATTGTGTCTAATTTGTTTCTCAAACTTACGTATGCAAATTCCAAAAGTCAACGGTACTTTCTATTTCCGTTTTTTAATGCAGTCAATAAGAAATATTGTTCAGAATTGAACAATTTCTAAAGAAACTAGCATACTGCAGATATTATGTGAAACATGGAGACTTTTGACTTATGATATTTTCTTGTTCTCTTGTTTATTAGTTATAACAAATAACCTTACCTATTTTCTGACGAAAATGCTTATATCTTCTGTATTACAAGCTGAGTCTTCATTTTGTTTTACTCACAAGCTGAAAGTTTGTAAAGTTTCTTAGCCTGAAAGAACTTTTCATATAAATATATTTCTCAATATTTTTGCATGATTTCGGCTTCTACGAATTCTAAAACAACTCAAGGGACTCATAATAAGACCAGATTAAAGGCATTTTCACTTGGATCTTAAAATAAACCCAATAAATCAAAGCTAATCGTGCTGAAACTACGCCACGTGTGCCTTTTTAGATTTATTCGCCTGAGTCTAGTAACTAAATGACATATTCAGACTTAACATTTTGGCAGTCGTGACAGAGAAAAATTTAATTCAAGTCAATCTGTGATTTTCATGAAATGAAGTGTCTAGACCCAGAAATAAACAGTTGACAATATTTGTTAAGACTTTTGGTAAAATTGGTAAAAGCTAAATTTAGAGATGTATTAGACAGATGATGAAAATATATATTAGTTTATTTAAAAAAAAAAATTATACGGAATGTGTGTGTGTGTTCAAAAATGTTTCCACTTATTTTGGATTTCATAAAATATATAATCAGATCGCAATTTTTCAATTTCCTCAATTATTATAAGCGCAATTCTGTTAAGGTATCCGACTACGTTCGGAACAGTGATTATGCAAAAGCGTATAAATGGATGATATTTATGATATTTAATGCCACTTAGATTAGAAAACTTATATAAAATTTTTTTTAAGAATAGTATTACAATAAAAAATTATTTAAGTACAATATTTTGACAAAGAATGAACATTGAATGACCCATTTTCAAAATATTCTCCTTTTGTGAAAAATTCTTCTATTATAATAATATTTTGCCTGTATGTAGCTCAGATCTCTGTTCAGAGTTTCAACAAGAATTTTTGAAATATATAACTTAGAAGTGGGTTTATCCATGTTTTACGACAACAGAGGAAAGAAATTTTAAGAAAAAAACGCCGATCATTATTTCAATGGGTTGTAAGTTTGAAAATAATGTGAATTTTTCAAAAATCATAGTTGAGCCTCTGTACAGAGGTTTGAGCTATATACAGGCAAAATATTATTATAATAGAAGCATTTTTCACAAAAAGAGAACATTTTGAAAAAAGGTTATTTTAAGTTATTTTTTACCGAAATATTGTATTTAAATAATTTTTTTTTTGTCAAAATGTGTCCTTAAAACAATTTTATACATGTATTCTAATCTAAGGGACACTAAATATCATGAAAATTATCCATTTATGCGCTTTTTTAAAATCATGGTTCCGAACGTAGTCGAATACCTTAAACGTTGGAATATATCTTTTCAATAAATCATATTTGCGATGAAGGGAATTTCATAGGCTATTAAGACTATTTTCGCCATTTGCACTAGAGCGTAAACTTAAAGCGGAACACAGTTTGGGAGAGAAAAAATGTCTCATTTTTTATAAAAATTTGGGACATTCCAACTCATGCATTTGTTTATAATATAGTGTTTTTAAAATTACAAAATATTTCATAAATAATTAGTTTTTTTTCTTTTAACATGTAAATGGATAGATCATTTAGCATTATGGTATAGGATAAAAAATGCTAAACACTTTTTGTACAAGAAAAAGCGTGTCAACTCGGATAAAAATGAGTAGTATGATAAAATAAGTGATTCTCTACAGGATAGTGAGGCCAGAACATAATATTAATGTCTGAGTACTTTTATACATGAAAAAATATTCCGAATTTGAGTCCTATTCTTTAACATAAGCTGAAAACAGCTTTAAAGTCTACTAACAGAAAGTTGTTCGATTTCTGTTTAAAAATGAGATACAGTGATTTCGAAATTTAAGTTTTCTCTAACAGTCATTAATTTAAGATATTTAACCTTGATTTTCATAGATTTTGAGAAAGAAATTTATCAAACTGTTCTTACCATTTTCTCTTACATTGACACCAAAAGAAGTATAAGTTTTTTAAATGTATAATATACACGTGGTAAACTCAATTTCAAAGAATGCATTCTTCATTTTGATTTAATAATACGATGGCTATTTTTTAAGTAAAGTCCGTTGGCTCGTATAGTTTCCTAGTTTGCACGTAAGCCTCAATGAGTCTCGGCTTCACTGACCATCATCCTTTCTGAACACACTCGTGCTATTTCCAGCTCTGTAGCAGTCGTGTAATCTTCTCTGTGCATCTTTAAAATGTTTAAAATGATTGAATCGCCCACCAAATGTGAGATACGGTCTGTTATCCGTTTTTTATTGTGAGAAAGATGTCGGGTTCAGACATTCATCGCCAGATAACAGAAGTTTATGGTACAGAAGCAATGAGTGAGGGCAAAGTTCAAAATGGGTCAGGAAGTTTAAAGATGGGCGAACAAATGTCCATGGCAAAGAACGCTCAGGCCGGACTTCTGTAATCAATGATGATTTAATGCAAGCAGTTGAAAAAAAAATTCGTGAAAACAGGAGATTCACAATAACCACCCTATCATTGAAATTTCCTGACGTTTATCGGTCGGTGGTGTACAAAATTGTGACTGAAGACCTCAACTTTAAGAAATTGTGTTCTCGGTGGTTATCTAGACTATGCACATCAGAACACAATGAGAAGGGTTTTGACAATTCATTGGACTATTTGATTCGTTACTAGGAAGAATAGGATGACATGTTGAATCGAATCGTTTCTGGAGATGAAATATGGTGTAGCGTATTGGATTCGAAACTCACAGTCAGGCTAGAGATATAAATATATACAATTTATTTACAAGTACATCTCAAAAAACCATCTTACATCCAGACCACTTTTTTACCTTATGCTTCCAGCCCGGCAACGCTAAAAAAAACCGGTCCTTCTATTGAGGAGTCTATTCGAAACTTAGGGGAAAGGCATTTTGAGCAGCCCTTCTCCCCTACAATCTCAGGCAGTGCACCATCCGCTCTCCGATTAAGACATCATGTGTTGTCATAATAATAATCGTTACGATGGGTATCCCATATCCCCCCCCCCGGAATCAAAGCAGCAGTCGATGGAATGGTGACACACATCCTCTCCTGTCAAGGTCAAAGTCAAACAAACGCTGTCAAAGCGCAAGATTATGTGAACAGTGTTCTGGGACCAGCACGGTGTTTTGCTGGTGGACTTTATACCACATGGAACAACGTTCAACTCAGGGGCCTACAGCACCACTCTACGGAAGCTGCGAAGGGCATTGCCAAACAAATGGCGCGGCATGCTGTCAAAAGGTGTTTTAATCTTCCACGATGAAGCAAAGCCTCACACTTCTCGAACGATTCGGGAGTCAATCGAATATTTTGGCTTGGAGGTTTTGCATCATGCACCATACAGCCCCGATTTTGCTCCGAGCAATTTCCACCTTTTCTGGTTCCACAAAAACACTCTTGGCGGGAAGCATTTCAGTGACAACGAAAAATTGAAAGCGACCGTGAACTCTTGGCTGTCCGACCAGGCGGCATACTTCTTTGATGAGGGTTTTCAAAACTTAGTTCTGAGGTATGACAAGTGTATTAATAAACTCGGCAACTATGTAGAAAAATATATGCAAAAGTAAGCATAATCCTAAATTAAAGTGTTTTTAAAACCAAATATTATCGTTATTTTTTTAAAAAAAGAAACGAACCATACTTAAGAAACAGCCCTCGTAGAACTATTAAGATACTTAGTTAAAATTTCGTGTTAATGTTGGAAGTGACACGCATAATTTTTTTTCATTAGACTGTGGTACTCTTCCCAAAAAGGTTAAACACACCTGATCTATTCGAAACTATTCATTTCTGGTTCATTTGTAACAAGTGTGTTCTAAAAAATACATTAGATTAACTTCTATCTCGATTTAAAACGTACAGTTCTCTAGTTCAATTTAGGTTAGAATCTATATCCGCAATTATTCCTAGATGATATAATAATGTAATAATAAAAAAGATTAAGATGTATTTGCAACGTATTGTGAGATGAAGTAACACTGAAGAAAAATCGCAGTAGCTTTTTCGTTAAGTCTTGTTTCCGAAAAAATAAATACTAAATAAAAATAAAGCTTTGAGAATTGATCTATTTATATGGGGGATATCACTCTAAAGTGAGTCTGAAGTAATACGAGACAAACTACCGTGTTATAGAATAGAGTGCAAAGTCTTCAATTGAATGAAAATAAAGAGCAACACTTTTTTTGGATGGGCTTACTTGAGAAAATGATGGCTTGGTAATAATGATGGATTCAACTGCTACTTTTTTTGATACTGGATCATTTCCTTAAAAACATTTTCTATTCCTCACGGGGAAAAAACTTTTAGTATAGGTTCCATTCCCCCACTTATTTATATGAAATAAAAGTGACACTTTGAACAAAAATCTTTTTATCATATCCTGCATATTTTTATTAAAAATATAAAAGTATTTCATATGCCCTGTATTGTTATATATTTCTTACAGGTTACAGTGGATGGGATAGCCAAGTAGTCATGGTGTCGAAATCAGTGGCGTAACGTACATCCACGGAACTCCTACATCGTGGGGAGCGGGCAGGATTCTAGGGGTCCTAAAGCTTGACTTGCGCCACTAGGAGGCTCAAGACCTGACTTTTCAGAGGGGCCCCAATGCTCTCCATTACGCCACTGCTCGAACTATTGAGTAGCTTTCTAAAGTCATGGGTACGTGTCAACATTCCACAGAAGATTCGCAGAGTCAAAGAACTGACTCACGTGAAATCTGACGAAGCTCGAGTGGTTACGGTAATGGTCTCCAGCTCAGAACCCAAGTGTCATGAATTCGAGCCCTTGTTCCACTGAAAGCCCACTATGTAGAGGGGCTGATACGTATTAAACCTGTCGAGGGTCACAGATCTTTCATTAGCTTGGTGTGGTAGTTTAGTGAGAGGGGAGATCAGTTCAAAAATCATCCGTCACTTCAACATGGTTCAAAATTACCAGATCCATCTCCAACAGCCCTCATGTTGCTTTATAGTACGAAGTTAATAAACATTCATTCTCTGACGAAGCTCAAAGTACTCACGTAGGTGAGGTGTGATATTTTAGAGAGAGAGATGCTTAGCTTATATCACTTGTCTAACGTTAAAGATATCGCTGTCGTCGTCAAAAGCCCGCACGTAGCTTCAGGGAGAGGGGGGGGACAATAATTCTCTCGTTGTTCATCCCGCGATTTTAGGGCAACGTTGATGTTGCAAAATTTGCACAAACCATGATTTCTGAGGGTATGCATTTTTTTCAGACTATTTAGCCGTGCAACCCGTGCTGTTCCTGTTTATGTTTTAATTTATGTCTTTCAATTCCTACTATTAACTCACAATCTTTATGTATTTATTTATTTATATATTTATTTATTTATTTATCTTGGTGGAATTTTCAATCTTTAATAAAATACATTTTAAACCGCTCAATTGAGCTGAAATTTTATATACAGGATTATTTTGGATGGCAATACAATAATATAATAATAATTAATAAAAATTAATTGATTAAAACTAATTATTTAAAGAATTACAACTACACAACCACGTTGGCATCATTTTTGGTGACTTGTGTCAAAACTTGAAAAGGTTTTTTTTTCTCACGTGTTAAAGTATTAAGTTAAACTGAAATTTATATATACGATTGTTTCGGATGACAATACGATACTGTAATGATAATTAATAAAAATTAATTATCATTTAATGTTGTGATTCTGTCATATGTATATACATATTTATATATTAATTGTAACTATTTAATAAAAAGTAGCTAAAATAAAATTTTTCTTTGTTGATCTAAGTAGAAATTGACTTAAAAAGATTTTTTTATATTACTTGTTATGTTGATATTTTTCCAAACAGGCATTATTGGCTAAAACACACAACATACACGTAAAAAAATATTAAAATAAATATTAGTTGTTTTTTTTTCTCAATGGTTTTTCAACCATTTTTTATGTGTTATGAAAAATACATTACTGATAAGAAAAGACTGTTTTAAAAATGGGTCGGTAAAAGGTTACCAGCTGGAATATTTCGTTTGGCGTCTATTGTACCATTTTTCGAGAATTTATCGCCTGCGCCCGGCGAAACGGAAAAGTACCAAAATTCAAATCAGTAACATATTGTGTGTGTAGCATTATAATTCATCTATATTTTCATAACGTTATTCCCCGCGTTAGATTTATTGCTTAATTTTAGAGATGGTTGCATCAGATTCAGCAAACACACAAATTAGTTTTTAGTCAGAAACTCTGATAAATATACATTTTAGTTTAACAATTTTTTTTTTATTTTGAATTGTGTGAAATGCGTTTCAGATTTCGAAACATATATTTACCAAAAACTTGCTTCATGATTTAGAGAGGAATAAAAAAGTGAATGTGGTAGCACTTACGATGAATAAAATCATATCAAATTATCAAAAAGTTAACTATGTTTTTCTGATCTTCACAACGAATTTATATTAAATATTTTATTTCATAACCAGGAGAGGGCGTTTAAACTCAAACATTTTAAATAAATTTGCGGAATTTCTGAGTGTGTATGTGCGCTAAATATTTTATAAATATTTTGAAAGTGTCGACTTGTTGAAAAGGTTCCATGTTTAAAGTATGTTACCGAATATGCAAATTAAATACGTCATTAAACCTCGTTTTAGAAGTTCTTTTTTAAACTCGAATAAATACAAAAATTTCGTTTGTATGAATGATTTGAGTTAAAAATTACTTCAAAAAAAAATTTTTTTTATTAAAGTATTCCTTAAATTATAATATTATTATTGTTATTAAATTTACATGAACTATATTTCTTTATTTGAATTTTTTTCAAACACAAAACTTTGAATTACTACAAAACTTTATTCAAATTACTTAATATTTTTTTTCTAAAAAAAAGATTTAATTTTAATACTTACATTGGATCTCCTATCTTCTCTTAGACGAAATTATTTTATACGTTTTGAGTTCTGCTTATTTTAAAACGAATTTGAAAATACAACAATTGTGTTGCTTACTTTTCCAATGTAGCTGAAAGAAAACATTACTAATTCTTTTGTTTATAATATCAGGTTTATAATTCAAGGTAAATTGCAAATTAAATTAAAATATGAGTGGATGATTATAGTTGATGTCAGAAAAGCAATAAAAATTTAAAAACATGCGATTTTAATATGTATTGAAAATATTTTTATGCATTATCTACGAAATTACGTTTTAAATATTTAGTTTGGTTCATTTCAAGTAGAATTGTTCTGCTATTTCTTGAGGTAATGTCTTTTTGTAATTTTAAAAATGTAAGAAAATAAGAAAGACTAAAACATTTGAACTTTTATTTTATGAAAGTGATTGGCAACATTTTTGTAATTAATTTCGAATAGTAAAGGTAACGCCTGCCACGTCTAACAAAAGAGAGAGAGAGAGAACAGGTTGCTTGTTCATAAAATACAAAATTCCTGATTTATATTCATTCTAAAACGAAAATAACATATCTGTTTTAAAAAAATAAATCAAATCTCCTACCTAGTACATGGAGAAAAATTGATCAGAGTGAATGGGTAACTTAATCCTTTTAAATAATTTCAACACTAATTTAGGAGACATCCATAAAATAAAACATTCGATGTGTAAGCGAATCAAAATCATTTTTGATTATATTTATTATTAATTAATTTATGAAAGAGAATTATTAAAACATTAATATCAAGAACTATGTTTACAAACAGCTAAAAACAAAAAAAAAAAAACGTTTTTATTATAACTTAATAAAAATTAGATTTTTATTGCCTGTTTTTAATTATAAGATGCATTTAACTGTCTAAACTATTAACATTTATAATGTAAAACAAAATGTATTTTAGAATATTTAAAGCAATTTTAAGGGGACATGGTACGATTTAAGCAAAAATTTTTAATTTAAGGATTTTCAAATTTTTTTTTGGTTGTTTCCTTTGTGCGTATACTATGTAAATCAGATTTTGTGCTCAAAATTTCATAAAAAGTTAGCTAGAAGTGATTTTAAAATGCTACTCCTCCTACAAAAATTTACGTGCATACATGAAATTTGATTTACAAGTACGTTCAACTATGTATAACAAAAGTTGGTATGGGTTTTGCGATAACACAATTGGTATTTGTATGAATCCTTATTGAAAATTCCTTAAAAAATTTGCACATTCTAAATTCAATTATTTTTTAAAAAATAAGTATTGCTTTGATTCAAAAAAGCATACCAACTTTTGTTACATGTACTATTAGCAATGGGTAAAAAAAATTCAAAGCATTAGGCACAATAGAAAAAAAGCCTTAGCATTTTAAATGAAGACAAACTAATTATTTTACCTTTCTGAGATAAGTCAGTTTAAAGTTTTGATTTGCCATAGGGATGTGAATAAAAATGAATGTAACAGCTTTCATAATTCGGCGTTTTTTAAGTTTAGAGTTTTCAAATTTTGTGAGGTTATAGAAAAGTATATAAAGAATAATTTAGGCTAGAAAAATTATATTTGATTTTTTGACCGATTTTTGTCAATTGAATCGTACTGTGTCCCCTTAAGAATTAGGTAAACATTATGTTATTTATCAATATTTGAGCCTTTTTGTTTAAAAGTGGTGTAAGTCCATTTGATATTATATGGATATATTTACTGTACTGTTTGAAAATTAATTGTGACAAATGTGAAAAAAATGATTTCTTCTAAACCCTTAGTTATTAATCATTACATATCTTAAGTTAGATGAAAAATCTCTAAATTATTGTAAAGTATGTCCTCTTTTAGCAGAAATGACCTCTTGAAAACGTTTTAACCCCGCTATTGTAACACACATGCTCATGATTTTATCATGGAGGAACTACACTTGTACAGTAATTTTTATCATTTCTTTTGTTGTCGTCATTTATCTTAGCCGTTATAATCCATCTTAGATAAATGATTCTTGAGAATATGCCATAAGTTCTCAATAGGATTTAGGTTTAGTGAATTATCAGGCCAATCACACACATGCACTTGTATTTTATTTTCCCACATGAAAGTTTGGACTAATTTCGAACTGTGACAAAAAGCCAAGTCATGTTGAAATGTTCCTTCAAATGTTTCCATGAGTTGAGCAATCCTACTGCGTATTATTTCTATATATTTAAAGAATTCTTCATGCCTTTAAGAGGAACTAAACTTCCAGAGAAATGTGTTGTGAATTAAAAACCCAAAACTCTCATTAGAAAGGTATTTTACAGTCAGTTGGAAATGATCTGGTTGTACGGTTTCACCTTCACTTCGTCTTACTGCATTTGATTTGTATCCCTGCACAAATACATGTGTTTCATCACTGAAAATTACATTTCTTCCAGACGTTAACAGTCCACGATCGGTAATTTTTGGCCATGCTAAGCGTTTTTACCTCCTTTTCTGAGTTAGAAATTGTTTTTTACTGGACGTTCTGCCTTACGACCAACTTCCAGAAGCTTCTTTCGTACAATTGAGGTACTCATTTCAACACCATGGTTCAATAAATCTTTTCTTAGGTCTGTACTTGTTTTTCTTGGATTCATTTTGCTATTTCTAATTAGAATTTTATCAGTTCTTGGAGTTGGTTTCGCTTGCGCCCACATTTTCCTGCTTTTTTTTTGGAGGGGATGTTTCGGAACCTTGAAATGTTCTTAAAATTCTGAAAACAGTTGATTAGACCAGACCAATTGCCGTAGCTATATTTCTCACCATCATAGAAGTGTGTTCATCAAGAGCATTTATTGTAGAACGCTCTCTCGGAGTAATATGCATCTTTGAGCTAGCAAAAGTAACACTTGCTACACGTAACGTAAAATTATAACCAGTAGCTGCCGCTTTAAAATACTCCCAACTGAGCTAATGATACACTAAAACCAGTCAAACGAGTAAATTATAGTCAACGTCAATCCGTCACACTACCTCTAGGCAGATTAGGGACATCACTGGTAATCACATACCAACTCAGACAAAAAAAAATTAAGTTTGTCTCAATTAATTCGAATAATATAGAGCTGCATTGAAAGTAATTATATTTGTAACTTCATTAACTACGTAAATTTATATTGACAAAATGATGACAACCTTAAAGGGTTCTTTAGGGAACTGTTCATAAAAAAAAATCATCGTAGCAGATTGCATTCAATGTTATAATTAACTAACTTTTTATCAAAAATATACTTACACTACTTTCAAAGAAAACGACTCATATATCCTAGTTTTCAAGCAAAAAAAAACAACAAAAAAAAAAGAACAGAAATTAACACTGTATAACTTTATACAAGCAATTTAACCCCATTTTTTGTTAGCAGTTGATTTGATTTAAATTAAAAATAATCATCCATATTTCGAATATTTTAGCTTTTTCCTATTTGGCAACAAAGTTTCGAATTATTTTAAAGGAATGTTATTGATAAAATATTGTTTTAGAAGCGATTCAGTAGTGATTTGTCACAAATTTACCCCAAAAACACACAATAATAAATCGTATTTCCTTAAAAGATCTTAATCTTATCCATGTATCCAAAAACTAGCTCAAGTTAACACAAACCGAACCAACGTCTCCATTTACATATTATCAACTATTAAAAAAATTCTGATCTTATCCAAAACATTTTCATCGCTGTTCAACGATACAAAGACTAAAACTAATTTAAAGTCCATTATTTAATACTACAACTAAATCGAAAGATAACTGAAATGAAGTTCTGTTTAATAAAAGATTAACACTCAGAACGACAGACAATGTAAATGAAAACAGAATTGATTTTTTTTTATCAATAAGGAAAAACTGAAAAACATTCGAAACGGTTTGAATATTCTATTCTGAAAAAAAAAGAAGATAAAAATCGGTAACAGAAAACGGTTAGATTTAATTACGAAAAACTCTAGGAGTATAACAGAGTTATTGAAATACAGATAAATAATTCTGAAGAAAAAATAATTTAATCAACTGAAAAAGTATTTATCTTTGTATAGCTATTAGAAAAGAAATAATCTTTGCATAGATTCTAAAAAGAACATTTCTAAAGCATTGGATCTTTTCAAATTTCAAAACTTTTGCTACTCGAAAAAATAAATTACAATTCCTTTTTCAAATTAATTTTTTTTATCATAAACAGACAAATTCATTTCCATTTTTAAAATATCCAAAAGATACTGACAAAAAACATTTTATTTAAATGAAGATTTTTTTTCTTTTACATTAGTCTCAGTGCAAATTTAATCAATTAAATTATACCAAGCATTCCAATTCACTATATTTCAACTTTACTAAACTATGTTTCAGACCTAAATTATCAAACTGTGTAAATATAAGTTGATGAAAATATTTCTATTAAATTTTTATTTTAATAAAGGTATAGTATCAGTTTAAAAAAATTAATTTGACTATCTTATTTGAAATTTAGTTACTTAAATTGTTATTTACATTCTTTTTAAAGAACACTTATGAATATAATACTAGTTTTTACATAAAGCTCTTATGCTATTCAATATATTTTTAATTAAAAAAACTTTTTAAATTATTATTTGAACAAATAAATATTTTAATTTAGTTATATTGCATCAATGTGAGAATTGGATTAAAGGTAAAGTTTTCCAATGGCACTGTTGTCTAATTTTCTAAGAGGATATAGTTCGGTTACTTATTTA